>BCJJ01000010.1:9084-214217 GCA_039545355.1 Trichosporon coremiiforme
GGGGGTTGAATGTGGAGCGCTGGATGAGGTGCGGAATAGTTAACGTCCAGTATCTTCGTGCCCGACGACGACTACCTTGCCAAGGTCGCCGAGATCTGCAAAACGTACAACGTCCTGTTGATCTGCGACGATATCCAGACTGGTCTTGGTCGCACCGGTAAGATGCTCTGCTATGAGTGGGATGGTATCAAGCCGGACATGGTCCTCCTTGCCAAGGCCCTCTCTGGCGGCATGTGTCCCTTGTCCTGCGTGCTTGCCAGCAAGGAGGTCATGCTCTGTATCAAGCCCGGAGAGCATGGCTCAACGTACGGCGGGAACCCCCCCCCCCCCCCCCCCGGCTGCGCGGTTGCTCCTGCCGCCCTCGATGTCCTCGTCCGTGACAACCTTGTGGAAAGGTCGCTCCGTCTCGGCGAGGAGTTCCGTCCCGGTCTGCGTGAGCTCGAGTCGCCCTACATTAAGACGATTCGTGGGCGCGGACGTTTCAATGGAATCGTCATTGACGGCGACAAGACGCCCAATGGACGCACGGCTTGGGACCTCTGTCTCATCATGAAGAAGAATGGGCTCCTAGCGAAGCCCACACCCGACACCATTATTCGATTTGCGCCGCCATTGGTTATTAGCGAGAGCGACGTTCAGAAGGCGATCAGCATCATTAGCAAGTCGCTCAAGGAGCTCGAGACTGTACGTGCCTCTGATTTAACAACCGCTGATGATATAGCTTGAGACCATTCCTGGGGCGGAGGAGAGCCACTAGTTGGGCCCTGGGACTGGGTGGAAGACGACGGCGTGTAATCCGTTGCCTGGCCGCAGCACTTGAACCGCAGTACCTCCTTCATAGACCTGTACTTTGTTCATTCTGGAAAGATGAACTAGGTACAGTATCATGCTTCGTTGCTATCAGAGACCCTCGTCTCCGCACTAGAGGTGGCGTCGTCGCTACTGTTACGGCTTAGCAGCTTACTTTTTTTGCGGTCCCCAGGTAATGGTGTGAACAAGAAGAAAATCTGCGACCTCCCATTTGCCCAAGTCCTGATCCTCGCATTGCTGCGTCAGCAAGACTGCATACGTCAACAATGGCCCGTGATATGACCAGTGAAGTCGGAACCCTGATCATTGCAAACATATACAACATCATCTCACGTAGAGTCTGATCTAAGGAGCAGAGAGTCGAGCGTCCAGCTCGACTGGGGCGTGGGCCCAAGACCGGAACCGCCGTTGAACTGATCCAACATTTCAAACAGCATCCCAGACGGAAGTGCAAAGTCATTAGAATCGCCTTCTCCGGTAAACGGCGGGAAGGGGCCCGTTCCAGGGTCGGGCGGGTGTACGGCTGGTGTTGAGGGCGTCACCACGTTGAGGCCTGTGGTCAGCACGAGCGTACTTATGTGACCCACCCAGTGCGTTTGCAACCAGCGTGATTTTGCGGATGCCCTCAGAGGCTTGTTGTCCCCAGCGAGATTCCATCAAGGAGAGCATCCACGTGGCTAAGCCTAGAACGTGCTCTGCTTCGGATTTCGTGAGCTCGAAACGCCAGTAGGCGATGATGACAATGTGTGCGCACGTGACGATGTGCCTCAGGTGCTGCCATACGAGGTTGTACACGAGCCGTCGGTAGATGTCACCGTAGCACTCCAAGATCCTCGTGGCTGCCCGAGCTAGGACAGCTAGCGAGCTCATGGACAGCCGACGATCACGGAGGGTCAGAGTCCGCAGCGTGATCCGGCCCCTGGCAGTCAGCGACCGCTTTCGAGCCCATGACGACCTGTCCAGATAAACGTACCAGTCCCAGAGAACACCGATAAATGGATCGGTATATATGTTACCAGAAGTGCGCCCGTCGGCAACATAGGTCGAACACCATTTGTCCCAACGCTCTTCGAGCTGCAGCATCCAGTCAATGGACATGGCCGGGTTCTTTGGCTCGTGCAGGTTGATCATGAGCTGGGTGTTTACCACCAGGAGCTCCACAAAGGACCGACGAGGTATGAGTACGACGATCTGGCCATCCCCCACAGGTCGTGACCGGAAGGACATAGTCTCGAACTCTCCTGGTCGAATGATTGGTGGGTTCCCCGTTATCGCCGTGGCCCAGCTGCGGATTAGCCATGGCGTTGTGTCAGAACACGGAGTACTGACTAGTGGGCATATAGGATCTGAATAAACATGAGATCTGCGCGGTCGGCTGGCGAGTAGGCTGAGCTCATTCCTTCGTCCTCTTTATGGATTCCCAGCTCCTTCGCCTGGGAGATCATCCACGACACAATCATGCGGGTGACGTCGGTCGTGCACGTGAGGGTGGAATAGTACCACAAAGTACTCAGCGCATCTGCTGTTAGTTCAGATCATAGCAGTCGACTCACGAAGGGAGGTGAAGCTGGCACTTCCCCAGTTCTCAAGGACATCGATGGCGTGGCGAAAGTATGGCACGTCCCTGCGATCCTCCTCCTTGACGAAGAGGGGTACGCTATCCTCTGCAAAGCCCTGCAACCGAACGAAGCCTACCGCAAGGCAAGACAGTGTTAGGGCGACTTGGTCTGGAGAGAGTGTCGACGGCGATGAGACGTAGCGTTCGTACAAGCTCACAAGGCGATGCGGAGTAATGTAGCTGCAGAGTGGGAGAATGCGAGCAATGAATATCTGCATGGCGTCGGATGCAGAGGGCGACGGCGGTGAAGGTAACGGGGGAAGCGGCATCCTGAGGTCACACAGTGGGTGCGTTGGCCGCTCCTCAATCGCAAGGGAGATGTCTTGGCCTGCTGTCAGAGTTGGCCATCAGCGCATGCGCACCAGTTTTGCTCTTGTACAGATTCTCGAGCTCTTCGTCAATCATGCCAATAAACTTGGTACGTTCGGGATATGTCGAGCGCTCGATCGGTTCAGAAGACGCCTGCTGCGAGCGCCGGCGACTATACGTCAGCGTAGCGTCTGAGCGCCTGGAATCCTAAAGTCACTACCCACCGCATCGGCCTGGCGCGGTCCCGCACAAGGCAGTCCGTAAGCCCCGCATCCCGGCATCCCTGACATGGATAGGGGGGGTTGCATTTCTTCCGCCTGGCGCGGCAGTTTTCGCAGGCGCGCGCTATGCGCAATCGAGGCTGCTTGTTTGGCGGGGACGACTCGTCGGCGCTGGACATGGGAATGATGGTGACAAACGGTTGAGAGGGATGTGGAGTGGAGATCATGACTCGCCGACGGAAGCATATGATCGGGCAACGCCGGCGCCGGCACAGATCCACCGCCGCTTTGCTGCGGCCATAAGCGATCCGCCTCATAATCTGATCCCGTGCTGCGGGCAACCTTCCAATCCGTGATCACGAGACCCAGCACCAGGAGAGGCTCAACGAGCAGATCCTCACTGACGAGGAAGCGTGCAAGACCGAACGGGACATGGCCGCGGCCGATGCTAAGCGTGTCGAGGACGAGGAGCACCGCCTTGGTGAGGCCATCACGAAACCGATATGCATCAATTCGTCACGTTCCCGCCGTCCTGGAGAACGCTGATAACGTCGTCTATGAGCTTACGCCTTGGTGGGTTCGGCGCCGTACATGGCCAGCACGTGTTTATCGACGTACTCGCGAACGCTGATGGGTGGGTACTTGGCGGGGTTGGACTCCGAGAAGGTGCCCGGAATGGTCTTGACGATGGCCTCGGCGTCCGCACCGCAGAAGTACGGCAGCGAGAAGCGCTCGGGCTGGAGGGTGCCTGAGGCGGCCGTGCGGCGGGGCGGAACGACGCGGTGAGTAGTCGAGCGGAGCCCGTCGTTAGACCAGCGCTGCAGCAGGTCGCCGATGTTGAAGACGCACGTCGATGGCGTAACGGGCGGCGCGGGGACGAAGACACCGGGACGCTTGGGGTCCTCGACCTCGAGACCGCCGACGTTGTCCTGGAACAGCAGGGTGAGCGTGCCGAAGTCGGTGTGCGCACCGGTGCGCGTGTTGTCGGGCGACTCGTTCGCCGGCCAAGGCAGCGAAGGGTAGTGCAGCAAGCGCAGATAGTTGTCCTGGTGCGAGTGGTAGCTGTCGAAGTAGCCCTTGTCGATCCCCGGCATGCCGATCGAGAGCGCGGTCAGCGCCTTGTTGCGGACGGCGGAGCAGAGGTCCGACCAGTGTTGCAGCGCCGCGCGGAAACCGGGGAGGTCCTCCTCGTCAGGCCACATGTTCGGGTAGTGATAGTGGCCGTCCGCGTCCCTGCGGGTTTCTGCTGTCAGCGGCAGAGCGTGTGGGGGCAACTCACGGACGTCAAAGGACTGCTTGTTGTCGCCGCTATTCTTGTCGGGGTTGTCCTCGCCGCGCAGGATGCGCGTGACCTGCTCCTGACCGATGCCGGAATAGCCGCTAGGTGTCAGCGTCTGTACGATGCCTTGTGTACTCACCCGCAGCGAGGCGTCTCGGCACTGCGTGGCAGGATCTTGCACTTGGCCTTGGCCTCATCGGGCAGGCTGTGGAAGCGGCGCGACCAGTCAAAGATGGTGTTGACATCGTCGTCGGTGATGCCCGTGTTGGTGAGGTACGCGAAGCCGACGTCGCGGCATGCTTCGAAGAACTGCTTGCCGATCTTCTCGTCGAGCTGGCTATGTTAGGGCTCAGTAATGTATTTGAACTTACCTCAGTGTTGCCCTGGTCGAAGCCCTCAAAGTCGATGATGGGCAGGAGGCCGAGGACGGTGGGGGAGTCGTTGGCGTTGGTCATGGTGTGTGTCCGGCTGGGGCTGTCTTAAGTAGAGGTGGAGGTAGCGTGTTCTAGTGGGCCGATATCAGGCGCCTCCGAAGTAGATATACGCATGGCATCGATTGCCGCCGGAGTGGAGCATGACGCGCGTTGTCGCTGTCCGGCGTCTGCTTGGAATACCCGCCTCGGCCTTGATTACACACGCACCGTGGACGTGGCCTAGCCCACCGCAGTAGACGGAGCGAGCGTTGAGGTCGGGGCCGAACTTGACTCCAGGCTGGGAAGACGAACTTTGTCAGTGCGTTGTGCTGTACGCCTTATCTCCGGCATCCGAGATTGCTTCGGAATAGAAGGCAAGTGATTCGCCCTAGAATGCGGCGGGACACATGTTGGACGTGGAACGATCACATGGCCCTGTCCTTTCGATCGCGGAAACGCAGAGCTTAAACTGGTAATTCAGCTGAGTTCGGGGACCGGGGACCGAAGTCCGTTGGAGCCCGGGAATAGACGTCATGCGAACCTGGAACCCCATTAGCCCACCGCAACACGATCGGTTGATACTTGAGAGGCTCTCCTGGCCTGAGCTTCTCGGTATCCACAAGCAGAAGGCGCATCGCAGGTGGTCAGCAACAGCCACTGCGGAAGCGATGGTCACGTGACCTTGTCGACGGCATCGACGGGGGCACTCTCACTCTCCGTCCATCGTTCTCATCGTGGTGCCGGCAACTTGTTCGACGCCTCTATACGACACGCAGCAGCCTTAATCCGCAGCGCAGCACTTTCTGCGGTCAAGTAACCATTACGAAACAGTGAAACGAACGCTGCAAAGATTGCTGCGGCGCAATGCGCCAAGGTGCGGATCGTCCCGGCGCCAGTCTTGAGTCTGACAGGAAGAGAGAGAGCCACGCTGTGCCTGTTGAGCCCTGCGCATGACCGTCAATGCGCGGTACACAGGTACGAGCAGCGCTGTCCTTGTAAGATGCCGTGGGCGGGATGAACCTCATGCCAAGACGCGATCTCGGGCAAGCAGGTTCCGTGCCTCCTCGGCTCCGGTTACCTGATTGGCTGGTGTAATCGGCCGAATCGCTATCTGATAAAAAAACGGCCATGTCACGGTCCGCTCATCTTGACTTGCACCACTCCATTCGTTCTCGCCACCCGCTCTTCTCGTTGTCCATGATCTTGAGATGACCACGGCCGCCTCGCCATCAGCGGCGCTCGCCATTTTCCTTCTCCTTGCTTCAGCAGCCCAAGCCGCCTTCGTTGGCGGGCCAGGCGCTTGCTTCTCGGCATGCCGGCTGCCTCTTGAGTTTGTCTCCTTCGCCGACATCGATGGGCCATCGACGTGGTCTCGCAAGATCGCTTCCCACGATTTCATGACCTCGCTCGTTGCTTGCATGGCCTCCTACTGCTCGCCCGAAGGCATCGATGCTGGCTGGGACCGCTTCGCCTCGATGCGCGACCTGGGAGCACCCGGCACACCGCTGCCGCCTTTCGCCGACGTGCTGGCAGTCGTGCCCGCAGACCCGCTTGTGGTCGACACGCTTTCTCATCAAGGCACGGTATACGATGGGACGATCCTAGTCTCGCGCAGCAACTTCGAGGACGGTTTCCACACAGACGTGAGCAATCTGAGCTTCTCAGCTGATAACAGATGGGTTTCGCGCGCCAGCTCGATCTCCACAACCTGTTCGGCTGGTGCATGTACGCGCTGCTGGCAATGACGACTATTATCGGTGTCGGAAACCGCCTACTGGCCCACGCCGCCAGGCGAGGTGTCGTGACGTGGACGGGTAACCTGCTGCAACCGTGGCCCCGGCTCTACGCATGGTACAGGCGCTACATTGGTACGCCGGCAATGATGGGCTACCGCAACGCCCAGCCGTGGGGCATCCTGACAGTTCCAACACGACTCCAATCCCTGCTCGTCCTGATCTACGTCACGCTGAACATCGTCATGGGATGCTATGGCTACGACATTTTCGAGAACAACATGTTCTGGCTCGGACGACAAGACCTCCAGCTCGCGCGCTACGTCGCCGACCGCACAGGCATCATGAGCTTCTACAACATGGTGCTCCTGTGGCTGCTCGCCGGACGCAACGACATTGTTCTGTGGCTCACTGGCTGGAGCTATCCTTCCCTAAACCTGTTCCACCGCTGGACCGCGCGCGTCGCCGTGGTGCAGGGTCTTGTCCACTCGGCCGGATACGCGTACTTGAAGTGGGGCAAGTTCTGGCCGATGATGCGCGAGCGCTATTGGTGGAGCGGCGTGTACGGCATGCTGGCGATGGGGGCGCTCATTCCGCTTTCGATACTGCCTCTCCGGCGCTGGGCGTACGAGGCGTTCCTCATCCTGCATATCGGGCTCAGCGCGGCCTTCCTAGCCCTGATGTGCATCCACACCGACAGGTTCGGATACGACCCGTTCGTCTGGCTCTGTGTCGGAATCTGGCTCTTCGACCGCGTTCTTCGTCTCATCCGCGTAACCGTTCTCAGCTACCGCACGCTTGGAGCTCGGAACGCCGTCGGCGTCGTCACTGCCCTCGAGCCGGGCCTGATGCGCCTCAGCGTCGACACCAGCGTGCCAATCTCGCCGCGACCCGGCGATTACTACTTCTTGTACTCGCCGCGCAGCCTAACGCCATGGGAGAACCACCCCTTCACCCTTGCCAGCTGGGAGAAGCGTAGTGACCGCACAACCCTCCACTTCCTCATCGCACCGCAATCGGGCTGGACGGGGCGACTTCGGAAACGCATCGAGGCAGCTACTGTCAAGGCTGAGGAATCTTCGCTTCTGGTGGCAGCGCCCGCAGTCAGGCTCCGTGTCCTTCTCGAAGGTCCGTACGGCACGCGCGACCCCATCGAGGAGTACGACCACATCCTCCTTCTTGCCGGAGGAAGTGGTATCGCGGCAGTTCTTCCCTACGTCTACGCCCTGGGTCAAGCATCCGACGGCAGGGCGAAGAAACGTCGGATCAGCGTGGTATGGACAGTGCGCAATGCTGCCTACGCCGCTGACGTCTTGTCCCACGAACTGGCACCAGAGCGAACCTCGCACATTAGCCTCGACCTCTACCTCACGCAGGAGGAGCCCGCCTCTGCGCGTGCCTTCCTTGCGAACCTCGACGTTATCCTGGACAGCGGGTATAGGGCTATCAACCCCTACGAGGTCGGAAATCGGGACCGCAAAGATGTTGCCTTCACGAAGGGACGAGCGCCGATCCGTCACCTGCTCTCAGCACAGATAGACGCGCTCAGCGGGGATGAGGGGTCGCGGCTGGCTGTGCTCGCTTGCGGACCGGGGGCCATGATGGACGATCTGCGCGCAGACATTGCAGACGCGTACGGCTCTCCCCTACTCCAAGCCGACGCATCCAGGCTCGACTACTGGCTCGAGTACTTCTAGTTGTTCACAGTGTTCATTGTTCATGCTATATTACAGGTTCATCATCTTTAGAGCTAGACGGAGCTAAATGCCGAAGCTCTGACTATCCTTCAGATTGCCCCAGAGGTGTTTGCCGACCTTCCCATTGGCCGCAATCTTGTGCTTGATGGTAGCGTGAGCAACGTTGCCGACGTCACAGGTCAGCAGGGCGAGGATCTTGGTAGTGAGTTACGCTTTCTCGAGCTGAACAGTGCTATGCTGAGGCCCTTCTTGAAGTCGAAAGGGGTCTGACGTTAGATTCCGTACAGCGGGTGCACACCCGGCAGCCCAGTCGAGGTAGTGCCTGGCGGTCATGTTCGATTTGTGCACGAGACTCTCCTCGAGCGTCCAGAGGGCCCAGGTCTGGGCATAGAGGAAGGTGTCTTCCGGAGTAAGGTGCTTGTTATCGAGCTTGACGAGACGGAGGTCAACGCCGCCCCCGAGGGTACAAGGAGGGCGAAGCAGCGCGTGGCCCGGACCGACACGGTGGTTGCTGTGATGTCTGATAGAAAGGACGAGGAAAAGTGACATCTCGTCCCTTGCGATGTCCGCAGGCGTGCGCTTGCTGAAGGCGAGGCTTGCGCCTCTCACGCATTGTTCATTTCTGCGATGCGAGGCAGTCTTGCATGATAATGCGTTTCGAGCTCGTCCTGTGGCCTGAAGTCGCATCTTCGTTGATAAGATCATTGCGGCGACTCCTTGATCTCGGTCAAGTCGGCGATGTCGGCCAGCGTTTGTCAGCCTAAAGCGAGGGACCGCTGCGCATGAGTTGGGATCATGCATTTGTAACGCGTGGTGCTCAGCTTAGATCCGAGAACGGTAGAAGCGTCATGGGCGGCAGCGACGCGGCCGAACGTTCCGATGGAAGTCGCCGCAAAGTCGCCGCAGCTGGCTTATCTGATAAACACCGCGGGATTTGACTCACGACCTCGCTTCAGTCGGTACGCTCACCAGTGGGCCCACATCCCCGGCGGCCGAGCCGAGGCGCCGATGGAGGGCACAGGTTATATATAGCTCTGCTGAGCTTGCTGGCTTCATTGTCCCCCCACTCACTCAAAGCATGGTCGCTGCCATCAAGAACATCGTTGTTGTCGGAGGGTCGTACGTTGGGGTGGTGAGTGCGATGCAGTATGATCAGCCAGACGCTTACGGTTAGAACACGGCCAAGGAGCTGGCAGCCATCCTGCCCACGGGCCACAGAGTCCTGCTGGTCGAGCCCCACAGCCACTTCCACCATCTGTTCGCCTTCGTGAGTCAACCCGAGAACGAACACGCTGACAGCAGCCGCGCTTCGCTGTCCTTCCGTCACATGAGCACAAGGCGTTCATCCCGTATCGTGTGTTCGAGAACAACCTGAATGCTGTCGTACGCGCCAAGGCTCTCGAAGTCCATCCAGACCATGTCGTTCTCGACCGCCCATGGGAGGGCTCGAACCAGCTGCCGTTCTCCTACCTCGCGATCGCGACAGGGACGCGCCTGACGCCGCCGGGCACGATGGTGTCGGAGGACAAGATCCCCTCCGTGCAGTACTTCAAACAGTACCAGGAGCAGGTGCTCGCTGCATCCTCCGTTGTCATCATCGGCGGCGGCGCTGTCGGTGTGCAGATGGCGACCGACCTGAAGGAACTCTACCCGTCGAAGAAGGTGACGCTTGTCCAGTCTCGCGATCAGGTCATGCCCAAATTCCACCCAAAGTTCCACGAGCTCATCATGCAGCGCTTCGCAGAACTGGGCGTCGACGTGATCACGGGAAACCGTGTTGTTGTGCCTCCCGCCGGCTTCCCAAGCGACGGCTCAACCTTTACGGTCAAGCTGAAGGACGGGCGCGAGATCGAGACGCAGCTCGTGATCCCTGCCACGGGGCAGACAGCGAACAACGAGCTCGTGCGCACGCTTCCCGGCCAGATCAACCCTGACAACGGCTTCATCCGCGTCCAGCCCACGCTCCAGCTGAAGGATTACCCGAACATCTTTGCCGTTGGTGACATTGCCGACACGGGAGCGCACAAGGCTGCTCGTCCCGGAGCTGCTCAAGCCGCCGCTGTGGCGAAGAACATCCGCGCCCTCATCGACGGTATCCGGCCCACGGAGAAGTACACCGTCGCGCCGGCTGGCATCCACCTGACTCTCGGACTGGTGAGTGGTCTGTCTGAACATAGCTGACGGAAAGCAAAAGAACATCGTGTTCCGCAACCCTCCTGCCGACGGCGAAGAGCCGTCATTCACCTGGCGCGATGAGTGAGTGAGCCTGCATATGAGAGCTGACATACAGCGGAACGGAGGACATGAACATCGGCGGCGTCTGGGAGAGGCGCGGCGTGCGTGTCAACTGCATTGACGACTATCATCTCTAGAGCTGTCTCGCCTACTCGCCGCGGGGATTCGCCCGCTGAGCAGGGTAGCCGGAGCTAGCGGGTGAGGTTGCGCACAGCAGGGTATGTGATGTAATGATTGCATGATTTAGTTTATGACCGGTATCACGAACGGGCTGCATTGTTGTGCCCTGCTTCGTCTTGACAATGATGATGTAGGACGTATTGGAGCGTTGCCGAAGGCGGCGAGGTGTGGGCGGTCTGATCGTTACGAGGCGTGTGCCTTGGGTCCGTGGCCAGTTGTCATGGTGCGCTTGCGAGATCCAGGCTACACCTCCGGAGGCTGGAACACGAGCGGGGCCATCTCGTCTCCGATGCGCTCCCGGAAGTCTGCCTCAGTCTCGAACCGCACACGAGCCTTCATGTCCTCGATGTCGGCGTACCTGCGCCCGAACTCGATCCCGAACATCCAGTCCCAGAAGTATCGGACCTTGTCCGCCTTGTTCGCGAACCGTCGGGGCGGAGTCGGCTCCCACTCCTCGTCTGGGAACGGCGAGCCGCACCACGTGTCCCAGGTGTCCATGCCGACAAGCGTGAGTGTCGCCCGTGGAAAGACATGCAGGTACGCGAGGGCGCTTGTTGCGAGCTGGTTCAGCAGCGTGCTCCGCCATGGGCTCTTGGGGCGCGGACCGTAGTCGTACATCTTCGCCAGGACGCAGACCTCGTGTTCCCTCTGGTCGGGCTCGGACTCGTCGGATTGTTCTCCTTCGGGACTTGGCGCTGTCGACAGACCTTCAAACGCGAAGCCAAAATCGCCCATGCCGCGCTGGTCGTAGCGGAGGTGGAGGATGTTGAGCGGGACATCGGGAAGGGGACATGCGACGAGGAGATCGTCCTCGGGATACACTGTCGCGAAGGCCGAGTCGGGAATGTCGGCGTTGAAAATGGCCATGTGGACTCCGGTTGTTGACAGTTGGAACCGATGGTGCATGCGCGAGAAGAAGCGGACCGTGTTCGGCTGACTGGCCGCGCTGGTCGAACCGAGGACGACGGGCTGGTCAAAGGTCTCTGTTCTGAATACTTCGTCGTACACGTCGAGCACGCGTGCCTTTACCAGCCGCGTGTCCCAGACAAAGGTGCGCTCGGTGCTGTCATCCGACTCAGCGTCCAGGATGCGACGTACGACCACGTGCTGCAACAGCTTGCGCTGCACTAGCGCATGCAGAGCCGAAGACGTCTGGCCCAGGACATGGAGTGTCGGGGCATCGCGATCGGCGTAGAGTGCGTCGAGGACGAGGTCGAGGATATGCGGGTAGAAAGCGATGTCGATGCCCATGTTGACAAAGTCTAAGACGCGCAACACAATGACGCAAACAGTCGTCCGAACTTCATCTCCCACGGTGGCTCAATATCGGCCTTCTGCGGCGAACATCATCGCAGCGCTGTAGGACTGGACCGCCGACACGCGTGCATTGCATGGACAGAAACAACATGACAGAGAATGATGCCCAATGCATAGCAGTAGCCGATGCATACGCTACAGTTCGGCGCAGAGTCTGAATCTCTCCGGCTCTCGATGGCGAAACTCTGCCAAGGACATGAACACTATTCGTGACCTATCAGCTTGGTACCACTCGGCGCATATGTCCCAGAGGTCGGAGACGCTCAACGCGTCCGTCGGCTCCCTCAGAGGCCAGTCGGTGCTTGCGGGGTCGAACCAGCCCACGTCCCAACTCTCATGCCCGACAACCGTGACGCGGATGTTTTTACTCTGCCTCAGCAGTCCCAGTGTCTGCTTGACCACAATGTGCAGCGGTCGGTTCACCCGTGCAGTGGACGGCGAAACCCTGCGCCGAGCCGGTCCCGCGTGAAGCAAGAGCACAACCTCGATCTCCGGGTCGTCACTGAACTCGACAGGCTTGTAGGGATAGTACACGCTGCACATCAAGCGAGCGCTGTAGCGCATGCTGACAATCGTGCGCTTGAACCGAGGGCTGAGAGCACAGACACAGCTCTGCTCCAGGTTACTTGGCCGCATGCCCGACACGTCCAAGACATGAATCGCCGTATCGGCGTCCGGCACCCAGGGCTGGTCGACGCTGGCGTGCTGAGCGAAGAAGCGGACGGTCGATGGCGATGCTAGATTCTTCACGTCCACTGGGGTGAACGGGCCGAACACGTCGAGGAGCTTAGGTCGGCCCACTGTCCAGTCACGGTTGCGGAGCCTGACGTGCTTGGTGTAGATCTTTCCCGGGCGCACGACCAAATGATGAAGAAGCCGCCGATCCACTTCCTTCTTTACGAACGAGGAAGTCAGGCGCAACACGCGCAGAGTGGAGGCGTCGCCGGCTTCACAAACGTGGTCGAGGATCGAAAGATGTGAGGGAAGGATGCAGCGTCGAGGCACACCTCGACTGGGCAACCTGGGCGTCAGTCATCCACTGGACGTAGTACTCACTGAGTATCGAAGGTCGACCCATGCTGTGATGAGCGGAAGAAAGATGAAGTTGATGGTGATGGTGATGTTGATGAGCACAGCAATCGGTGGCAACAAAGTGACAACAGCTCCGAGTGTCAGTGTCTGTGCACGATCAGATCTCCAAGCCATCCTTCCACACCCGTGCGCAGCCCCAACACCTTTGTCCCCAGTTCCCGCTCGAGATCCTTCAACGAGATGACAACGAGATGAGCGACACCGTGCTTTCGCACCTTGTCGGCCATCGTTGTCGTCGTTGCCGTGCCCGTCGATGGCCATGTCTTGCTCAGCGCCCGGATCCATGGGCACATCTGCGGGGGGGCGTCCTGGCCGAAGCCGGGTTCCTCAGGAAGCATCCCCGCCGGATCATCCCCGTCCACCTCCCACTCGATGTCGGACATGTCCTCGCTCGTCTCGGACCTGTAGCTCGGCGCAACCGACTCGAACCGGATGGGCCGGGGGCAATCGTCAAAGACATCAACGGGCTTCGTGTACGCGCATCCGTTCTTCCATTTCGCCCGCCATATGCAGCCGAGGTACGTATTCATCTTGCTGCCGCAGACGACCATGTGTCCATTTGTTTCGCTAGGCTTTTGTCGACCATGTTCCGCAGTCGTTTCGAGCGAAGGCGGAGGCCGACGAGTGCATCGACCGCGTGTTCATCGTGGAAACACCCGACGATCTCGTCGAAGACGTGCGGGAATGGCGTCGGGGTGGAGCGACATGAGTCGGATGAGATGGTGGAAAAGAAGTCGCGTCGGGCTGTATCCGCGACGCGACATGGGAGTCAGGTCATGTCAGGCGGTCAATTCGCCCATCTCCACTACACGCGTCCAGGAGCCAAATAAGCGCAGTTCGTTAACTCCATCGCTCGTCAACATCACAAGCGAGCAGAATGCACAAGCGAGCAGAATGCACATGCAAGCGAGCGGTATGCAGTCCATAAGCCGAAGAAGAACCCCACAGTGGGACGCATATACGCATGGCCGCGGGCGGAGCTACAGACTTCCGGTGCCAAGGGCGCCGCCAAGGTGCGCCGGGTGGCTTGCGGCGTACGCCACGCAGGGAGCGCAGATCTGGCGCCGCCAAGTATTGTGCATTGTCGTTCTTCTCCGATGGCCGACGATCCGACCCAGCATCGCTAGCATCAGCTTTTGCCCGTTGTCAACGATGAGAATGATGATCGGGGCGAATGCCTTTGACAACCATTGATGATGGCGACGAATGCGGACTGGAAACAGGTGACCAGAGTGGAGAGTGCAAGGCAAGCTGGAATCGGGCCGTTTCCGTTATCTGCGGGATGAGGTCGGTCGTGTCCGAGCGTCTGGTTGGCCGAAGTGACACTGACATCGCGGCTCTCGGCTCTCGCTTAAGATTTCTCCAAGCTCGGCGTGTCCCCGTCTGCGCAGCGGGCGCCGTACAAGTCGGTCGCGAACAAGCTCGCCGTGTGCGGTCCCTCTGGCGTCCCTGCTGTTCCTGCGGTTACTCGCCGGGCATGAGTCCGCGGAAGGGAAAATCTGGATCATGTGCTGTGATCGATCACCGGATCGATCGATCACGGTTGCCCTAGGTGTCGACGACGAGCCCGTACATTTCGTCCCCGACCTTGGCGCGGAAGGACGCATGCGAGATGAACACCATGCGCTCCGCAAAGTCGACGTGCATGTCGAACGCAATCTCGGACACCCACGCAATCAGGCGATCGTCGTGCATCGCCTGCCAGGTCGACTGGAACGCGAAGCCTCGTTTCCGCCGCTCGAGGCCGAGGAACGCTATCGTCAGTCCCGGACACATCTCGAGCTGGTCCTCGGCCCAGCGGACGACATTGTTCAGCGTCGAGAACACGACGGCGCGGTCGCGCGGCCCCAGATCGGGCCCAGCCGCGAAGAAAGGCGACAGGCTGAGTGTCAGGTGCACCTTGCCGCCGCAGGGCTCGATGTCGTAAAACCGCAGCGAGGCCGCGACGTGGACATCCATGACGATGACATTGTGCGCGTTGGGCAGCATGAAGGGGCGGTACTCGAGCGGCGCGGAGTAGCTCATGACCTTGATCAGAGCGCGCAGCGTTGGCGCAAGCGGTACCGGCCGCTGCCCGTATATGCGGAGGTATCGCGGCTTGCAGTTGCGCAGGAAGGCGGCGCACGTCCCTCGTCCCGTGTCCTCGTCGTGGTAAGGAAACACATCGATCGTGCGCACGTCGCGGTTGCCGCGCGCCCAGCGTTCAGACCAGACTTGGTAGTACCGAGTGCACGGGTGCGCGCCGGAGACGACCATGTGCGTGGCGAGGTGCTGGTTGACGACGATGCAGGACGCCTTGCCCGCCGCCCGAAGCGCACTGAGTGTGCGCACGTCGTCGGCGGCATGGACGTACCCGACGATCTCGTCGAAGAGATGCGGGTAGAACTTGATGTCGAGTGGGGGCATGAGGATGAGTACGGATTCAGGAGTGGGTCGCGCGAAAATGGCGCAACAAGGATGTAGCGACGACGAGATGGCCAGCAGCCAAGCAAACGAACGAATGCGGCGGGTGGGACCAGGTTGGGCCAGTTTGCCGAGGCGATATGTCGAGAAATGCAAATCTCGGATGCGCAAGCAAGCACACCCCGACATCCGACGCCCGACGCCCGACGCCGCATCCGCCGATCTGCTGATCACCGTCTGGCTGGATGATGCATGGGCCCGGGACCCATAATGAATTTACAGCCAACAACGCCAACGTCCATTCATGCCATCATCCATCACATGCATGCAAACTCATCCTTGGTCAGGACGTCAGGACGTCAGGACGCTGTAAAGCAATAATGCATGTGCATGTGCATGTATGCATTTCACTTTCAGGCAGAACCCGCCCTAGCTCAGGCTGAACGATCAGGGCTGCGGGGTCCATCTCCGCAACCTCGCAATTGCCGCATGTTGCATCCGATCTTGGCAGCGAACCGAAACTTAACATGTGCGCGCAGCCCTTCTTATTCGACAGTGTACAGCCCGAACATGTCCTCCCCGACGCCATCTCGGTAGCTGTCCTGCGAAATGAACTCTACTCGCTCCTGTAAACGGGCAACCTCCTCGTCGTTCAGGAAAGCATACTTGCTCTTCTGCGCATACTGCGGTGCACATGTCCATCCCATGCGTGTGTAGATGGCCAACGCGAGGGACCAGAGGGCCTGAACAGGGAGTTGAGGGTCAGGTGTGGGTTCAATCGGCAATAGCTGCAATCAGTGCAGGCTCCAAGTCTCAGCGCCGACGAGCACCAGGCGCGCGCCCGGATCATGGTGGAGATACGATATCCCGCTGACGACGATCGAGCTCAGTAGGCCCGCGCTTCAGTTCAGTTCCGGGTTCTCCGGAGGGTCGTCCTCCGCGACGTCGGCGAACCCGGGAGTGAAGAGAATAACAACTTGATGAACAGGTGAGGTCGTCACAGCGCGCACGGTAGAGCATGTCGATGATGTGGTCAAGCACATGAGGGAAGTAGGCGATGTCGATCATCTCTTGTTCGTCGGTTGCGTGGAGAGAACTGAGAGTTCTGGGTATAAGGGAAGGCGAGCCATGATGTGTACAGTTTTATGAACACCCGCAGGTGTGCAATCTCGAATTGAGCCCCGCCCCACACGACAAACAGATCCGCATCTATCTTATCACGGCTTACGTACGTCCACCGGACAACCGAGTCTACCATCCCCCTCGAACCCTCCTCCTCAACATCAACACACACTGCTTCCACACAGGTCGTTCTGCAGGCTGACTGTGTGCCGGATGCTTGAATGTGCGCAGCATGGCGCAGCATGGCGCAATCATGGACTGGTGCGGCCGAATCTTGTCCGGCGTGTCACGCCCGACATCAGCTGATAGTGTGACACGGCAGGGGTACGTCGGACAGGAACCAGCAAACACAACACTGAGATCCCTACCATGCATCAACCGCATCACCCACGTCCGCGATGCCCGCCATGTCGACGTCGACGGCCATGGCCGACATGACGTCGACCCACCCCAAGGACTGTTCTTGCGTGTGGTGCACACTGGTGCGCGACCTCCAGACCGCGGAGAAGAACGCGGCGAAGCCCGCCCCGCCTCCGCCGAAACCACCGGGCAAGAGCCCCACCCAGAAGGCGGACATGCTGACGACGCATCCCAAGGACTGCGACTGCGTGTGGTGCAGCCTGGTGCGGGATCTGAACAACGCACACGCTAGCACGGGGAAAAGCGACAAGGCGCCCAAAGCTGGTGAGTCACTCTGCTGGGCGAGCTGACCGTAGAGAAGAAGGCGGCCAAGTCTGATCCGCCGAAGCCTAAACCTCCCAAGGTTGATCCGCCGAAGCCGAAGGATGGAGCGAAAGGGGGCATCGGCAAGCCGCCAGCGCCGCCCAGGTTTGGAGCACTGAAGAAGGTCCCGCCAAAGCCGAAGGAGAAGCCGCCGCCAAAGCCGCCAAGGCAGTTCAAGATGAAGAAGGAGGAGACGCCGAAACCACCAAAACCGCCAAAGGAGACGAAGGAGAAGAAGGAGAAGCCGTCCAAGGACGACAGCGCGAAGAAGGAGGCTGCGGCGAAGAAGAAGGCCGACGCTGAGGCAGCGAAGAAAGCGAAAGCGGACGCAAAAGCGGCGAAGAAGGCTGCCGCCGACAGCAAGAAGGCCGAAGCGGCGGCTGCGAAGAAGAAGACGGCCGAGGACAAGGCGAAAGCGAAGGAAACGAAGAAGGCGCAGGCCAGAGCGCGGAAGGAGGCTGATGCTGCGGTGAGAAGAGGTTCAAAGCTGTACAAGTCCCCACCGGTGAGGACATGATTCGGTTGTAGACTGGTTGTATCACCTGACGTTGTTCCTACACTGTCTCGGACGACGTCTGACACAGCCGCAGCGCTTCAAACTCCTGCATATTGCTACTGAACTTCTGACTCTAGCTTAGCCGCCGTACTCGAGGCCGCGGCGGATCTCATCGAAGCAGACGGCGATACCGGCCATGAGGGCAATGTCGATACCGGCGGCGACGGTGAAGAAGTAAGTCTGGTCGTCATACGCGCCAGGCTTGACGGTCATGTTCTTGCGCGCGGCCTTGGCGACGGCCTGAGTCGGCTTCTTGGTCGACTTGTCGTAGAACGAGAGGACGGCTCCGTCGCCGGCCCAGTCGCCGTCGAGCTCCATCGTCTGCTCGGAGCCCGACTTCGTGACGACGTCGGACAGGACGACCTTGGCGCGCGCACCGCCCTCAGCCTTGGACTCGTCCTCGACCTTGAACAGCTGAACGCCCTCACGCTTGCCGACCATCGAGGCGTGCATGGCGAAGATCTTGTCGTGGATCTCGTACAACTCCTGGCCTTGCGAATCGACGACGGCTGCAAACGTCAGTATCTGTATCTGCAGGCAAACCCAACCTACTCCTCTTGTTGGTGACCGAGTGGTTCTTGGCCCTGAGCGTGACGACAACATCGCCGTTCAGGTCACAGACGGCGTAGTCGGTCGGCGAGTCCGCGTAGAGGTTCTCACGCAGCACGAGCGTGACGGGCTCGTTGCGGACGCAGCCGTAAACATCGATCGGGGGCGAGACGGCGACGAGCGTGACGGATTCGACGTTGTTGGACATGATTGTTTGTGGTGACGATGGGAGAGGTACACTTCGGCCATTTGTTATATACAGCCTCGGACATGCATCACTGCTGCACGTACGCAGCATTCAGTGTGAGTCCCGAGAACCGTCTCTCGCCTCGGAAGCTAGGAGCTAGCAGCTAAACGACCGACTGACGTCAAGACCAGAACGCTGCACGGTGTGTTCCACCATATTCGACCGTCACTTTGTGATATCAGCATGGGAATCGGATGTTACGTTGCCTGTGCGAGCATCTTCCAAGCTGGCCGTACGACGTTCCCATTCACCCCGCGGTCACCGATCGATGACCGAGCTCGTGCAAAGACACCGAGACTCTGCGACAGCGTTCCTGTCGTCCGCCAAGACCATGATAAGGCATAGACCGAGAGCCGCATCACTCGCCGTGGTGTGCTTCTCGGCGCTGGCGACGATGGTTGACCGATCAGCCGAAACCCCAGAGCCATGATGTCATCGGCGGGCAACAAAAATGGGCACCAACTGGGATTTGAACCCAGGACCACTTCCATTGGATGTTTCATCCGGATCTGCTGAACCCGAAGGAAGTATGATAGCGACTACACCATTGATGCAAAGCACACGAAATGAACTCGTCAAGAGTATTATAAAACTGAAATTAAAATCTCGATAAAAATGTCGATAGCTGACGTGAGCGCCTCGCTGCCACAGAGAGAGTGTGTGTAAGTGTTGCGCCCCTGCTGCGAGTGATGGAGGGCACACGACGAAAACTGAGACGATCAGTGTTTCGGGTGTCGACCGGCGGATTCGGACGGCTGCGGATTCAGCGACCTCCACCTGACTTGACCGCGACAAGACTTCTCTTCCTGACCGTCATCCAGCTCGATGCCTGCAGCGACCGCGGAGATCCAGACAGCGGGCCTGACTCCAGCGCAGGCTGACTATGCCGTGGGACACCTCGGCCCGTGCACCCTGGTGAAGAACATGAGCTGGGGCGACATCGACAGTACCGTGCTGCTCGTGGACACGGACAACGGATGGGTCATTATCAAGGCGTGCGGAACTGGGACTGGTCGGCACCACTTTGACCGCGACATTGCAGCGTTTCGGTCAGGAGTCACGGAACGACTGGGACCAAGTGCGGGGAGATTCCTACATGGGGATGAGGGACTCGGCATCATGCTGCTGAACTACCTTCCGGGGTCGCTGGTGTTCGATTCGCCCTTTCAGCTCGACGCCGACACGCACCGCCAGGCAGGCCGTTTGCTCCGTCTGATCCACGCCAACCCGCAGACTGACACCGAGTGGGACGCCCGGACCACGCGCCGCGCGCTCGACTGGCTGAACCGGGAACACCGCATCCCCGGCTCCGACGCCGCGCTCGCTCGTCTGATCCTTGAAGACCGCCTCGCGACGCCGCACCCCGTTGAGATCGTCGACACGCACGGCGACTACCACCCCCGCAACTGGCTGTGCGATGACGACGGAACAGTCAAGATTATCGACTGGGGGCGGTACGAGCGCCGGCCCGCGTTTACCGACTTTGTCCGCTGCGCGTGCCAGGAGTGGGCGGAGAAGCCCGCACTAGGCCACGCGTTCGCAGAGGGGTACGGGCAGGACCTGCGCGACACAGACGACTGGAAGATGGAGTACCTCCGCCAGGCGATTGGGACGGCGTGCTGGGCCCCGACGATAGGGGACGAGAAGTTCGAGGCTCAAGGGCTCAGGACGGTGGCCGAGGCGCTCGAGTTGCTGCGTCCCCTGGCTGCGCAGTTGGAGAGCCAGACTCGCCGCTGAACCTGTGTGTACATTGTGATGACTACTCTTCGCTGTCGGGCCCCGGTACCTGTCTCGGCAGAACAAGCATAACCATGACTTTGGCCGTTGGAGCAACAGGCTACTTCTTCTGCTGCACCTAAGATCCGAGGCGTTGCAGGGACAAGAAAAGAAACGTAGACGAGCAGACGAGACTCACCGCCTGAAGCTGACAGTCGCTTCTGTGCGTCAACACTACTCAGGACGCAAGGAAAGGAAATGTGCCGAGAGCGGCTGGTTAGTGAATTTAGCAGTGGGCCCGGAGCGCCAAGACAGGCACCCCGTCCTATCACAGCCTTATCAGATTCGGCGCCGGCCGAACACTATGCTGTTGGCCAGTCGCGTCCACTCCAGGACATATCAGATAACTTTTCAGCGCGGAATTCACCTGCGTCCACACTTTTTCAGCCCCCGATGCGGTCTAGCGCGTCAAGGGTTGCAACCGCGACGTGGGCTGTTATCAAAAAACTCGCAGCGTTATCGACTAACAGTCTCTCACTAAACCGACATGCTGTTCAACGTCCTGTCGCTGCTGGCCGCAGCCGCAGTCGCCACGGCGACGACCGCCGAGGGCAAGCCGTACCTTCGCCGCCTCATGACCGACAAGCGCCTGATCATGATCGTCAAGTGAGAGCATAACCGAGGTTCCGCTGACGCCAGCCCCTGCCAGGCCGGAGGCACGAACAGAGACAACGCGGCCGAGTGGCTGCGTGCCTCGTTCCACGACGCTGCAGACCACAACGCCGCCGCGGGCATCGGCGGTATTGATGGCAGCTTCCGGTATGAGGCTGGGTACAACGGTAACCGCGGTCTTCAGATGCGCTCCGTGGTGAGCCAGTACTCTGGCTTCCAAGGCGACGGCGTGTCGTTCGCCGACATCGTGGTGCTGGGTGCGCTTGACGCTGTACGGTCATGCGGTAGCCCCATCATCCCCTTCTACTGGGGCCGCACCGATGTCTCCTCTGGCGGTCCCACTGACGCCCTGCCGGAGGCGGAGGACAGCACCGAGTCACATGTGCAGCGCTTCGCGCGCATGGGTTTCTCGCCTTCGGACATGGTCGCGATGGTCGCGTGCGGACATACGATCGGCGGTGTGCATTCGGCCAACAACCCTGCCCTCACGTCGCAGGGCTACCACCACTTCGACGACACCTTCGCGCACTTTGACAACCACGTCGCCGTCGCGCACTTCAACCACTCGAGCCCGAACCCGCTCGGCCAGCAGTGGGACGCGGCGAACCCCGGATCCAGCAGCGATACCCGAGTCTTCAGCGTCGACGGTAACGTGACCATCGGCCGCATGGCGCAGAGCGACGAGTCGTTCCATGCCGAGTGCGTCGATGCGTTCAGCAAGATGTGGAACAACGCTGTACCCTCCTCCGTCTCGCTGAAGGGTCCTATGCAGCCGCTCAAGATCGCCACCTCCTTCCGCAGCTACATGCGCAACGGTGTCATCAGCTTCAACCTCGGCAACGCGCGCCTGTACGACATGGAGGGGCAGTGGTCATCCTTCGAGGTTGGATACTACAACCGCGACGGATCTGTCGGTACGGATACGAGTAATCTCCAAGTCGGTGAGCTCACGACGTTCGACGTCGGCGTGCCCCTGGAGACCAAGGCGTTCAACTTCCTCGGCACAAGCGTCAACCCTGCGACTGGGTGAGCCCTAACCCACTTCTCAGCTAACCGCAGTCTCGGCGGCATGTTCGTAAACGTGCAGATGAAGGACGGATCCGCCGCGCCGATCGAGGCGGACTCCTTCCAGCCATTCCAGGACACCGTGCTCATCGATTATGGCAACCTGTACACGTGCAAGTACAAGGGCGACGCGACCAAGGTCGGCCTGAACATGACAGCGGTAGTGTTGGCGCCATACGATGCAGGCGACAAGGTCGAGTTCTTCCTGCGCACGTCCTCGGGCGACCAGCTCGTGCGCGGAGCATACCGCGGACCCCGTGACGAGTACTACAACCTTTACAACCTCTTCATTGAGGACATTGACGCCATCGGCCTCACCGATTTCACCGTGCAGCTGACCAAGCCTGACGGCACTGTCATCCGCGACACGCATGGAGACGGCACACTCTACTCCACTTCCGTCGGCACTTGCCGCGACGGAGAGATCTTCCTGTCCAACCCTGTGCCGTCTGGTACTATTGCAAGGCGCCGGCAGCTCAACTCTCTCCGCGAGGCGCCCGAGCCGTGTCCCCGCGGGTGGCTCATGTGTAACGACCGATGCACGAACACGGCGTCCAACCTCGAGCACTGCGGTGGCTGTGCTGGGTTCGGAATCGACTGCACCACCATCAGTGACGGCACTGTCGCTTGTATCCAGGGCAAGTGTGTCATTACAGATGAGAGCTACTAGGAGCAGAGACGAAGCACTTGGGTATGCATGGTATTGAGACTTGAGTTTCGTGGCGCCAGGGACTTGGCACTCTATGACATGACGAGGAGGTTGCAGCTCTTCCTGCTCTCGAAAGCGGACTCGCCGTCTGAGCCATTGCCCTCTACAACTGACCACGGCTCCGTATCTGCACCTGTCCACGCTAAGCTTGGACCCTCGGCGGTGGCGCGGCGCTGGCCTCCCGCGCGCTCGGTGTCGCCGTCAGCAGCAAGCTCGACACACCGATGGTGAAATGGTATCATGCATCGTTGCCAAGCGAGTTCGATGCGGTGGGGGTTCGATTCCCCCTCGGTGTACAGTGCTAGAAGCTTCAGAAGAGCAGGAGCGTGCTTTTTGGAGGCAGACGAAGATGAGGTGTGGGTGGCCAGAGAAAGGACGTGGCTGCTCAGGGATTATGACATCTCAGACGGCAGACCCATGGACTCGGCATTCTCCTGTCCGTCACTCTTCTTCTTCTGCTCTGAAAGTAGTCTGCTACTCTCCTGGAAGCCGCGCAGAGCACTTCTGTGCCTGTCTACGGACGTTCTCGTGGTGTAGTGGTTATCATACTCTCTTAGGGTGATCTAACATCTTGAGCTTTGCCTCCAACGTTCTCTGGTTCGCCAGAGAACGCGATTGGGAGTGGCCCCGGGTTCAAATCCCGGCGAGGACCGTTTTTTCTGTTTCTGAGGTGTCCTATGCATGCGGCCAGCCAGGAAATGTGGTTGAAAGACTGGAGGGTTGAGGAAGGGTCTCGTCCGGAGGTGGATGATGGTGGTTGGTGGAGGTGGTGGAGGTGGCGCTTAGGCGCATTTGTGCGAGTTTCATAGGAAGGTCCTTGTCGCGGTCAGTGCAGAGCAGCTCCTCCTAAAGTTCTGCGGAGCCGCTTATCATTACATTAGGGCATAGCATTATAGAGTACTGCCAGTGGTTCATATCGTTTGGAGTTTGCCACCCAGTGACGTCGTTGAAGGCCGCCTTCGGGAGCAAACTCGCTTTGGGCCCTCCATAGACAACAGATGAAGGGCCCGGTGAGAACGGAACAAACTTGGCATTACTTGCATATCCATGAGCAGGTCTATGCGGGTATGAACAACGGCCAACCACAGCCTTGGAGAAGTTACTCGGACAGCATAAGCTGGAACATGCGAGGGCCGACTTGTGCTTCATACTCGGCCATCGTCATGAACTTGATGCGGGCGAGACAAGACTCTGCATCGGTCTCGGGTGCTTGATCCAGGTACACCAGCATGAGCTGCTTGAGCGCGGCAACAAGGCGCTCGTGCTCGTCCTCAATGCCGCGGAGGTTCTCGTCATCCTCTTGTGCGAACCACGCCCAGCTCCAGTGGTCAACGAGCAGCACCACGCTCAGCGCCAAGTTGTGGCGTACGGCAAGGGCGATAGAGTGTGTCCAGTTCTCGAGCGGCTGAGTCTCCTTGCCAACTTGCTGGGACCCTGGAGTAGGGATGAACAGGAGTACCAGTTCCTGCGGATGGTGCAATACACCGATCCGGCGATACAACGAATTACGCAGTTCGGCCTCCGGAGCATACCTGAATGCAAAATCTGGCGGGACGTTGTCGTAGCGCATGTTAATCACAACCCGGCTGGCCTCGTAGCAGACCTCGACGCAGCAGTTGTACTTCCCCGGTTCTGAAAAGTATGCCAGCGACGGGAAGAGGATGAGTGTGTCCACCCCGCTTGGCGGCGGGAGAGCACGGTAGTCGAAAATGCGCAGGACGGAGGCTGGGGCAGACAGAGTCGGCCAGTACAGGTCTCCGGTGACGTGCAGATCGGCCACCTTTGGTATGGCGCTCGGCAGCCAGCCTTCCGTATCGCTGTCCCAGAGCAAAGTTTCATAGTCCACACGAAGGGGCGTCTTACGCGGCGGAACTACCGGATCCTGCGGTGAGAGAAGCTTGCGCCGCGGCAGGCGGCTATCGATTGCGCCTTTCAGCGCAGAACAGGTCAGGCGACAGGCGGCCAGCGTCGCGTACTGCCCAGAGAGGTGGAGGTGGTGGAGCACTGAGTCAACAATATGGGGGAAGCAGGCAGCGTCGATGGTGATCATTGCAAGTGCAGGTGAGGACCTCGATATTGCATGCATGGCAGTAGATATCATCGACGCACCTTCCACCATGGCTGACTGTCCACCCCGATGGCCGAGCCCGCTCGATTACTCCGCATGCCACGCCGCCACTCCGCCCGTTCATTCCGCAAGTCTACACCGCCTCGACGAGCGCAGACATGCGCATCCCAGCGTGCGTCTCAAACTCGGCCATCGTCATGAGCTTGACGCGGCCGTGGAACAGCTCGGCGGGCCATCCTTCGTCCTCGTCCGCCTCGACTATTGCACCGATGAAGTAGTAATGCCATGCGTGTTTCAACCGCTCCCTGTCATCCGCCACGTCTTGGAGCCACAACCACTCCTCCACTCCTTCTTCGGCTGTAAACCACCTCCAGCTCCATCCCTCGATCAGGAGGATGACAGTCAGGCGTGGGTTGCGGTACAATGCCTTGACCACGGAGGCGGTCCAGTTGCGCAGGCGGCCGGTCTCATTCGCGTGATCGGAGGTGGAGGTGAACATGAGCACCAGCTCTTGCTCTCGCTGCATAGCGGGCGGGTAGGGACGAGGAGGAGTGTCCGACGGACAGTCAGGGAGATCGTATCCGAAATGGAAGTCTGGCGGCAGGTTGACCCCCTGCAGTCTTTCATAGCGCACGTTGATGATTGTCCGATCGGAGTCGAGAGGGAGCCGGACGTATTCACCTTTGCCATTCGACACCTGCTTCGAGAAGTGTGTGGTGGAGGGGAAGAGGACAACCGTGTCCGCTGACAGCGGAGGCAGTGCGCCTCGGCAGTCAAAGATGCGCAGAATGGGAGCTCTCTGGGGACCCGTCCACTCTTGCCGAGGACCCCAGCCTTCCCACTGAATGTGTAAGTCGATGATCTGATCGATGGGGCTCCGACGCCAGTCTTCTGTGAGTACTCCCCAGAAGCGTGTCTCCGCCGCCAGGGAGAAGGACTGCCGAACGGGGCCTTGAGACGTGCCAGAGGGCTCGGCCGACGCTCGCGTCAGAACCAGACGGCGAGGAAGGCATGGATCAATGACTTGTTTCATTGCTGAGCAAGTCAGGCGGAAGTGCGCCAGCGTTCGGTGTTGGCCGTCCTCATACAGGGCATGCAAGATGGCGTCAAGGATGTGAGGGTAGGCGAGAGCATCGATGGTGGTCATCGCAGCTGTCAGAGGTACGAGTGGCGAGCTATGCCAAGGAAGAATGCTACTCGGCCTCGATCCATTGAAGTTATCTAGGTCATTGAGCGTTTCAAACACGGAGCAGTGCATGGTGGCGCATTGCGGAATGAGTGTGCGGAGGGCAGAACCGGAGTTCACAGCAAACGCAGTGATACAGTACATTCGGATCCGTTGGCAGTGATCAAAGCACCCTCTGTCGTGCAGGTCTACTCCGCCTGCATGAGCTGGAACATGCGTGGGCAATCGTACGCCTCGTACTCTGTTATGGTCATGACCTTGATGCGGGCGACGCACTCCTCGACGTCAACATGCGGCGCCTGGGTGATGAACTTCAAAAGAAGCGATCTCCAAGCTACCTGCGGATCGTAGTGTGCCCTTTCACAGAAGCCTTCGCTTAGAACATGCACGTCGACTACCTCCTCAATTGGGGCCCTGGGCCAGCCATCGGTGTGAGCGCCCCAGAGCCTGGTTCGCAGCCGTGGTAGAGAGGCTGTCGAGCTTCTCGCGTGCGGAAAGGAGAAGCCTCATCCGGAGCTTGCTTGGCCAGGATCTTGTGACGGGGAATGCGGATGCCAATGATGTTCTTGATATTGGAGCAGGTGGTGCGGAAGTTGGCTAGAGTCCGGTAGTGGTCAGCGAGATGAAGCGATGAAGCTGGAAGAGCACCTCGTCGATAATGTGAGGAAAGGACAGGGCATCGATGGTGGCCATGGCGGATCATGGACTGAAGAGCTAACAGATGTTGGGGACGTCCAACAATGCCCCGCTCCTGCTAGCTGCAGAGTCTGGACGTCGCACCGTGTGTAGCTACGCCCCTTGTCCGATCGAGCGTCATGCCTGTGTAGGGCGCAGAACTCTTAAGAGGTGGAAGTGAAGGTGGACGTGAAGGCGGAGCCCCACTCAGTGTCTCCACCAAATTTGCCACCCACCCGAACCCCCTACCGCTCGACGTTCCCTCGACCCGTCACGTCCACCGTCCAAAAATGCTCGGACAAACGTCCAAAAGCTCAGAGTACTTGCGTATCCTGCGTTCTCCGCCAGGGAGTCGAACCCTGCTCTACCGCGATGGAGTCTCTCATTGAGAGGCGGTTATACTAACCGATATACTAGCGAAGAGACGATGCAGACCAGTTCTAGACGTCTGCCGATCGACGGCGCTCCCGCAACTCGCTTCTGGCGGCTCTGCAGCACTGACGGAGAGCTGCTGTGAGTGTAGATCTTCCACCATAGGTAAAAGAAGGGCTTAAGAAGAGCCTGGTGAGAAGGAAGACTCTTTCAATCCCGGATGGTCGGCTGCTCGGTGAGGAGTCTCGCCGACCACCCGGTGAGCTCTCGCTGCCGGCGCTGCCCTTGCCCGCATTGCCCCCGGGCCCGCGAGGCTGCGCTAAGTGCCAGAAACTCAGCACACGTCGCGATGGTGAGACAGGAAGACACAAGCGCCATATCCACCTGCTGCGAGACACGTGAGTCCCTTGATCTCCTAGACCATCGATGAGTGGCATTGACAGAGGGCGAGTCTCTCACGAGCACCGACAATCAGTCACCCATCAGCCAGTTGTATTGTCTTCCTTTCGCATTCTCCTCACCCTTCGCTGACTCTTCGCCAGTCAATATCACACATCGACATGGCCACCCCACCTCCAGATCCTCCCGAGCGACCCCACCGTCCCTCCAAGCCGCGAATGGCTAACGGTAGTCGCAAGACCCCCGCCTCTACCTCAACCTCCCCCGACCAGGTGACTTCCTCCCCGACTCCACACCAAGACACTCGACCGCCGCCGCCGCCCCGAATCAGCCCTCATCAGTACGCTCCCGGACGTACCGAGTACATCTACCGCGAGAGAGGTGCAGACTACGCCTTCACGCTCGCGACCAACTCGTCCGCTGTCCATGGCACCGGAAGCATCTACGTCCGCCACGTGCAGTCCACCCGCGAGAGACCCCGCAGCGAACGCGACATCTCACCCCTCAGCCTCACGCAACCCATGCTGGGGGATGAGCCGCCGGCCAACCCCGCTCCTCGCCGCCGCTCACCTGAGTCGAGACTCCGCGTGCCTCGCTCGAGGATAAGCGAGAGCCCCACGACAGTCCTTGAACGGGGTCGGGGTAGTACACGCTCCGAGACGGACACGGTGCCGCCATCCGACCCAGAACCAGAACCAGGAACCGCTGTCGAGACGGATGTTGATCAAACCGAAGACGCCGGACACAGTGATTCGGAAAACACTCGCACCAGTGATCACCTCGAGCTGTCGCGCGTCACACCAGAGTAGCCGTACGAGTAAGCTGTGATGCCTGCCTTGAACTAACAACAGATAAGTGAAGTCGAACCATGTTGTACATATGTTAGTCATGTAAATGGCCCCCGCGGCTCTTGGTCGGCATAGCTGCCTATGCATTGTCCGCCGTGTCATGCCGAGATCTCAGTGTTCCAGTGTTCGCGTGAGAGGTCGGCGAGGCACAGCAGCGACGAGTGCGATTCGGGGGGTTGGGGTGCTCGCGATAAGCCAAAAGGAGAAGTCAGATGCGCCAAATCCATCTGGGAGGGAAAGTGTCCCAATCCGGTGAGGCGAGTGTTGATCGCTGTAGCGCACTTTGAGCTACGCGCTAGCCAGTCAGTAATGGCGCAAGCTGTGGGGTGGGGGCAGTCGCGTTGGCCGTGGCCGCGATCACCCGTCGCGAGCTGCCAAGCCTATGTGGAATGATACCGTACCTGGGGTTCGGCAGCCGGACAGCGACCGGTGGCCAAGCGTCTCGCCTATTCTTATCAGCGGATACCTGACTAACGGAAGAGTCCTCGTGTCCGGACTCACTGCTCAATGAGAGGGATCTCCGTGACCGGTCGGCGGCAGAACTTAAACGGGGCTGCCCCGGGACTGAGGTTGATGTTGAACCCGATTGTCCAAAGCCACTACTCTACAGTAGCACGTGCAAGATCCTGAGCCTCGCTCTCGCTCAGACTAGGTTGTTGTGAGTGAAAGCGTATGCGTATACCATGACAATCTACTGTGTACAACATGCGAGGGCGCGAGGCTTACCCCCGCCTCTAAACTATACCATAAGCGTGTGACGCGCTTGGAAAGATGGTCCTGAAAAGTCTGTGATACTTTGTGATGTGCGCAGCTCAGTGCTTCACGTCCTTCGGGAAGTCATTCGGGGCACCGGTTGGGGTGCTCTCGGAGGGCTCGACGCTGGGCGGGAACGGCGTGACGAGCGGGTTGGTCTCAGGCACTGAGCCGGTCGGCCGCGGGTCGAGCGGCGACGTCGGCGAGGTTGCGGCTGCAGAATACGTCGGCGACACGGTGGAAGGCGAGACAGCCGATGAGCCGGGCAGCGACCCTGGCTGCGACATGGGCTGCAGCGGGTGCAGCGGTATCTTGCCCGTCGGGGAAGCGGACAAAGGCGACAGGGACTGCGAGCTGATAGTGCTGACCTGCGCGCCTGGGGAGAGCGGCTGGTCCTTCATCCAATGGCCGAAAGTGTGCGCTGATGCGGGGGCGGGCGAGATGGGCGATGACAGGGTTGCGCCCGGAGTCGGAGGACCGAGGTACTTGATTTCTTCGGCGGTAAGCGCTGAGGGATCGGTGGGGGCGACGTCCGTGCTGATGTCCAACCCTCGGCTGGCGCGCCTGCCGATCCATTCATCGCGGTACACCGGTGGAAGCACGACTTCACCGCCGCGCGTGCCTTCTGGCAGCTCGGCGTCAAGCGACCCTGCGTCCTCCTCGTGTCGCACGATCGTGGGCAGCAAATCCGCATTCGGGCCCATTGTGTTGGACGACGAGTTTGTTCCAGTGCCCGGTGTGCTCGTGCCAAGCGTGCCCATTCCGACGGTCGTGCCGAACCTGCTCTCGTCGGACAAGTGCGTCTCGGTCTGGCGGTTGGGGAACTGGCTCTGAGGCAGAATCGAAGTGGGCGCACCCATCTGCGCGAGCGGCTTGCTCTCGTGTATCGATACGTCGGCAATCTCGAAGTCTTCGCTCTTGGAGGTCGTCTTGCGTCGCCGCCAACAGCAGAAGCCGAGGAGCAGGAGTAGAGCAACGCCAACGACGCATCCAACGACGATGCCCGCGATCGCACCGTCGGAGAGTCCACCAGAGCGGCTGCTCGCACCGTCAGGTTGACCGGAGTCGCCCTCAGAGTTGCCCGAGCCGCTGTTGTTCGCGGCATTGGTCTGTTGCACGACCTCCAAGCTGTCGAAGACGCAGATGCTGTCCTGCGCCCCGATAGTGAGCGTGTATTTGACCGTTGGGTCCAGTCTTGAGAAGAAAAGGCGTACGTTCGGGATGGTCGGTCCGGGTTCCCACTTGTGCTCGCTCTCACCAGCCGTGACGTAGGTTCCAGCGGCATTAAATTGGAGAATCGGCTGGAAGGCATCCCCGCTGTCCATCCCAGAGGTCGGACGGCGCCCAAAGCCGACGCTGCTACTAAGGACGGTCCAGTCGAAGTCGGACTCGGAAGTGCCGCTTCCAAAGTCTACGGTCCCATTCGTGAGGTTGACAGGCCGGCTGCCGTTCGAAGGCGTTGCCCACACATCCCCCATGAATTGCATTGGTGGGTCGAATGCGAAGAAGCAACGCGACCCCACGGTGTGCGGTGTCCATCGTGGGCCCTTGACCGAGATCAGACTCGTGTTTGCAGGGACATCGTACACGCGCACGTTGCGCATGGTCAAAGGGAGATACGAGTCGCGGAGCTCGTCGCGCCCGTCGTACCACTGAGGGAGAGGAGCTGAGACATTCGAGTACTCCTCCAGAATCTTCAGCGCGTCCGCCTCTGGGTCCCGTCCGAGGACGTATGGCTCCAAGACCGGGTTCGGCTCGGCATCGATTATCGCGGGGACGGTGGTCTCTTTGAATGTGGTGCCCGGGGGAGCGTCGAAGCCTACTCTGCCGCCCTTGAAAGCGAAGTCGCCCTGTGCATAGAAAAGCAAGTTGCACGACCACCGCGTGTCGGCGAGGTCGCGCTTGATCTTGAGCTTCCCATCCCACTCCTGCGTCATGGTCGCCTCTGCCGTGGAACCTCCGATCATATCCGTAAACTGCGCACGAGGCCGGTAAATGCGGAACGATTCGTTGTGGGTTGTACCGCTGAACTCCAGCTCAATCTTGCTGGCGTTGAAGCTGAAGACAGCGTTTGCATACTGCGGTCAGCCGAGCATCTGCTACGCTCTTACCTCGCTGTCGGGCCCACGCTGCGTTTTCTGAAGATCGAGGAGAGTGGTGTTGGTGTAACTCCGGTTGAATACGAAGGTCCAGGCTGTGTGATTCTTTACAGAGTAGTCCATCGAGGACATGCTTTCATAGACGAAGTACTTGGCGTCAACGAACGCCCAGAAGCCGTCCACAGCAGAAATGTCCATCCAGTATGTTGAATTCGCAGGCTGCCCCTCTTCGCGCTTCGCCGGTGTCGGAACCGCGAGCGAGCCCGTCGGGCGGTTCCAGCCTAGCCAGCTCATGGTCGGAGGGGGCGAAGTCGCTGCCGTTGATGGCTGCTAGATGTGTGGGGGAGTGTGTGGGAGAGTGTGGAGAACAGCAAAATGATCGGCAAGTCCTGTAGGCCTGGCATTGTCTGGTAACCTGGCATGCCCCGCGACGCAGTCCAGGCTGGCGGGCTGGACTGCGCGCCCATAAGCACACTAAGATATGCGGGCAGCTAACGGTTGGCTCCCTTTGTGCGTAGCCGCGGGGGCCTTGTGTCAGATTTAACTCTGAGCAACCTTGAGCAGCCCAGGATTCCCCGCCCAAGTCCTGGCCAAGTCCCAGCCCACCCCAGCCCACCCCAGCCCACCCTAGCCAACCCCAGCCAACCCCCCCCACCCCAGGCATGGCCAGCCAAAGTAGAATTCTCTCTGAGACCAGGGCCCTGGCAGCGATGTAACAATGCCGTTTCGGTCGTTTTCCCAATGTCTTCGAGCTATGGGCAGCCATAGGCCTGGTCCTCACGCTCTAGGTATCGCTCCCACTCGAAACAGACTGGCCAAGCATAACTCGCACCTCTCAGCGGCATACATGCAGCACCACTCCCGAGGTCCATGTTGCGACTCGAAACGGTTGGCTGTCAGCAACAGAGTTGCTAAAGGGGAAACTAATCCGGTGACAGACACGAGGCGTCCGTAGTGGGCTCGGGTGGCCGGGTCACAGTGGGCTCAAGGGACGCGGAGGATTCATGTCTAGCTTGCAGCAGCCGTCGATCCAGGCCGTACTGATGTTCCGCCCGCAGCGGCGTCAGTACGCGTCAGTGGCGTCAGTGGCGTGGACGCCTCGTACAGATACGAGATATTTTTCGCAGGACAGCTGCCGCTTTTTCCTGAAATGACCCGATCTCGTCCCCAAACCCTGGGTTCGGCTGGCTGGGATGCGGGACGCGATCCTGCAGATCGCTTACCCATGAACAACCAACTGCTTGCCAGAGACACCGTTTGTCACTTGCACTCATACTCCACTGCTGTGCTCGGAGCAGTGCTCGCCATCAATGCTCCGTCGCAGACGAAGTAACTGCGAGCTCTAATCTCTTCCGCGCGCCGATTTCAGGTATCCGCAGCAACCCAAATGGTGCTAGAATTTGTCCAGAGTGTCACATTGCTGCGTCTTGCTCTTGGGCGCCAATCCAGACGTCCACTCTGGCACTCTGACGAGGCTGTCGCCATGGTGTTTGACTCACCTGTAGGTATGGTCTGCACTCATCACCCAGGTACCCAGGTCTGTCTGAGGCTTTTCAGGATAAACTCGGATCGCGGGTTGCGTATCTGGAAACTGGGGTCAGGCGGTCGCCCAGATTGCGTGCCGAGAACGGCGGACCTCCCACTACATCGCTTCCATCTATTGCGCTACGCGTAGAGCGCAGCGCGAGCTTGTGGTTCTATCGAGAAACGTTCGAATTCGCTGGGGCCGAGTCACAATCGAGCGGCCGCGGTCTATCACGTGACCACATCACGGTGACTCCGTGGCGTAATTGGTAGCGCTTCAGATTCCAATGACTGGGATATCTTACGATTCCTGAAGGTTGTCCGTTCGAGTCGGGCCGGGGTCGGAGCCTCCCGATAGGGAGATTCCTCTTTTGCTTTTGTTGCGTGGGAAGACGGGTGGAAGGAGGGCGGGTAACGAACAGGGGTCGATGATGGTAGGCAAGTACGAGTCGTTGGTCACAGGCACGGATCTGCCGAACGGTTTTGCAGTTCTACCGCGCCCTCCGCGGGTACATTCCAGCCTTGAGACGGTGCAACGGATCGTTCCCGTGTGGCGATTGGGGCCATCACGGTGAAATGATTCAGAGGTCAGTATCTCTCTGAGGAAGAGGCATCGACTCGGCTTGTCAGCTCCGAGTTGGCGATGCTGCTTACCGCGGCAGCACATATTCGCCTCCGCACTCCTCTGCAACCTGGCTCGAAACGAGTGGCAAGTTGTCAACTCTCGACTCATGTCAAAGACTTGAAGGGCCGAGGGGGCCGTGGGCGCTGTCTTTTGGCCCTTCGTCAAATGAATCCGTCCTATTGTTGACAGTAGTCGGAGGGCAAGACACCGCTGGAGGTCAGCTTCGAGCCGAACACCGCGCAGCTCGGGAGCGTCTCCTGCAGTGTCAGAGACCGGGAGGGAGCTAGGTCGTCGACGCCAACGAACGACTAACAAGTTCTCGTATCAGCCGTTGTAGGGGGGCATAGCGGTACTCCAAGAAGACTGGCCAGCTGGCTATCAGCTCGTTTCCTGGGAGGAAAAAGCTCACATTGATTGTCATTAGCTCAGCCCACCTTCCCATCACGTCCATCGTCCATGTTGGCGGTGAACTGGGCGTGAGCTAAGTTATGGACACACAAGGTAGCCCATAAGCCTGCGTCGTCTGCTCATCTGCCTATTCCAAGCTCACCCCCGGAATGAGATGTGTACCAGCTGGTGGTCGAGTGCTCTCGAGCTCATCCCGCTGTGAGGTCAGCTGAAAGACCACCGTAGGTAGAGCTCACCTGACACCGCCATTCATTCGTTTCGAAGCGACTGCACGTCAGCTGTTTCGAACATGAAAAAACCTACTCGCTGCTACACTACGTCAGCTCTGCAAGATCGTGCAAGTTAGCTCACCTCTGAAGACCTTGACAAGCTGGACATTAGCTAATCTCGGAGAATTTAAATGCTCACTTCTGTCGGGTTAGCTCTCCGTGCATGCTCGGCATACCAGTCTCACTTGAATCCTCCGGAGGGCCCGGAGGGCTGGATGCCAACTTTCGCTGACACACGGACCTCTTGGCCAGCTCCACAGTCCCCTGCTGCATCGTCGCGGGCTGCGTGTGAGCTAATGAATAGGCAAGCACGAAGCTCACAGCTTGCTACCTCAGCTTGCTTCAGGATCCGAGAGCTCACTCCTAAGGGCTGGGTGTCAGCTACCCAAAACGGTGGCGCAGCTTGCACGTCGGACTGCTGGAGTCAGCTCAGGCCTTGGACAATGAGAGCTTGCGTGTCCAAGGAAGGAGCCGTGCGTGAGCTACTGTAAGTCATGTAGTCATGTAATCATGTACACTAGGTACATGATGGCCCGCCAGTCTGTTTTCTCAGCTAAGCAACGCAAGTATAGAAGCTGACCCACTCTCGACTGTCTCGACTGCCTGTCGGCTAAAGACGGCAAGGACGAAGCTCACCCTCCAGACCTGGGAGTCAGCTATGGGACGCACCGAGCAGCTCACCCCGCGTGAGTCTGGCCGTCATCTAAAGGACGGAAAGCTGGGTGCTGAGCAACTCGATATTGAACGAAGCTGACATGCTGACGCTGTGACTCCCGTTTACCTCCACTCCGCATGACTAGGCCTGCGCCCCTCCCTCGGTCGCCTTTCGCATCGCAGATCCGTAAGTCGTAGGTGCAGGTGCAGATCGCATCATGAAACGCCGAGATCGATCGGCAACCTGTACCTGGTGTGCCTGGTGTGCCTGGCGTTCGCACGCATTCGGCCGGGTCAACTCCGAAATCCAGCCCGCCTGCCCACTTCTCCACGTCCCTCCAGTCACTCGCTAGTCTCGCTATTCTCGCTATTCTCGCTATTCTCGCAATTCACTCCTCGCTCCGCTCGTTGCTCGATGAACTGCTATACAATGCATGAACCACCCTACACTTCAGAACTACACTCTTTTCTTTTACTCGCGGACCCAGAGGGCGGCGGCACCCATTCCGCTTCCGATGCACATGGACGTGACGAGGGTCTTTCCTCCGGCGCGCTTAAGGGCGTTGTAGCCCGTGGCGACCTGACGGGCACCGGTACATCCGAAGGGGTGTCCGAGGGCGATGGCGCCTCCGTTGACGTTGACCTTGTCCCAGGGGAGGTTGAGCTTGTCGACGCAGTAGACCATCATGGACGCGAAGGCCTCGTTGATCTCGAACATGTCAATGTCGGACTGGCTGATGCCGAGGCGCTTGTAGAGGAGCGGGATCGCGATAGAGGGGCCGATACCCATGATGCGGGGCGCGAGGCCGGACTGAACAGTCGCGACGTGCTTCAGGAGGATCGGGAGGCCGAGCTCCTCGGCCTTGCGGCGGGTCATCATGAGGACGAACGCGCCGCCGTCGGTGATCTGCGAGGCGTTTCCACCAGTCGTCTGGGCGGGCTTCCACTGGGGGAAAGCGGGGCGGACCTTGGCGAGCGACTCCTTCGTGGTTCCCTGGCGGATACCGTCGTCGCGGTCGACGATGACCGTCTTGCGCTCGCCGTCAACGACACGGGGGACGCGGACGGGCGCAATCTCGTCCTTGAAGATGCCCTCGGCGTCGGCCTTGGCAGCGGCCTGGTGCGACTTGGCGGCCCAAGCGTCCATCTGCTCGCGCGAGATGTTGAAGTCGCCAGCGACGTTCTCGGCAGTCCAGCCCATGGGCTTGGTGCAGTCGACGCACTCCTGGTTGCTCATGATCTCGGGCGAGAAGTCGAAGCTCTTGCCGCCGGCAAAGGTGAGGTTGTCGTAGCCGACGGCGAGACCAATGTCAATCTCCTTGTTGCGGATCTGGTTCGCAATGACCGAGCACGCCATGAGACCAGACGAGCAGAAGCGGTTGATGACCTGGATGGGGACCGTGTTGGGGAAACCGGCCTTGAGGGCGGCGACACGGGCAGTGTTGGGGCCGTTCGGGGTGGTGACGGTGCCGACGCAGATGTCGTCAATCTGCTCGGGCTTGACGCCAATGTTCTCCTTGGCGGCCTCAAAGGTAGCGAGGAGGAGCTCGTCGTAGGTGGCGTCCTTGAAGGCACCCTTGCGGGCCTTGCAGAGGGGAGTGCGGAGGGCGCAGGTGACGACGACGTCGTCGGGGTTCTTCTGGAGGTACTGGTTGATGGCCATTGTGGACGAGCGAGCGAGCAAGCAAGCAAGCAAGGAGCGTAAGAGGGGGTGGGGAGAAGGAAGACAAGGTCGGAATCTAGCACGCTCTCTTTATGGGGCTGTGGAGACGAGACGGTGTGTGAGGTTTTCCGGGAAGGGGGGACAGGGGCGAGCCGGTGACCGGTACGTGCCGCCTGGGCTTAGCCGGGCACGGAAACGGCGGCCTTGTCCGATTCGACCTGCCCATGCACCCTGGCGCCCACTCGCCGCATTCCACTGAGCCGTGCGGTGCGTGCGGTGTGTGCGCTGCTGGCCGCCGACTACTCTCTACTCATGCTTAGCCAGGCTCACATCCGGAGCCCAGCCCAGCCCACCTTGGCATTGTTCTACTCCCCCCACACTCATTCCTAGGTCGCGGACATGTGCGCCAGTTCGCAAAGTTCGCATACCCGCGGCCGGCCGTATCGGTATCGCGTGGTAAAATCACATGCATGTCCCCTCTCCCTGTCCTGCTCTGTTCTGCTTTACACTACTACTTGACTTCTCATATTCAATATTCACTTCTGACCGACATCACCGACGACTACTACCTACCCAACGCTAACACTACCGCACTCGAGCGAATCATCATCCATCATCTACGCAGCCTGCTCACGCACCTCCGCCGGCAGTTTCTTGACCATGACCGGCATCTGGATGCCCGCCTTCTCGTCGCCAATCACCACGGGGCGCTGCGAGATACCGGGCGCGATCCGCTTCACCTGCGGGCCCTGAGGGATAAACTCGAACTCGTAGTTGCGCAACATGATAAACAGCACGGCCTTGATCTCGAGCAGCGCGAACCGGAACCCGATGCAGTGGTGCGGCCCACCGATGAACGTGAGCTGGTTGCCCCACACTCCCGGAACGTTCGCGTTCGGGTAGCCCTTCTGCTCCCAGCGGTCGGGGTTGAACGTCTCCGCGTCCGGTCCCCAGATCTCAGGCAGGCGGTTCACGAGGTTGATCGGGACGACAAAGTCGGTGCCCTTGCTGACGTGCAGCTCGGTCATGACCTTGCCGTCGCGGCCGGTGACGGGCTCGCCGAGGGGGATGACAGTGTCCTCGGTGGCTTGGCGAACGACCTGCGGCAGCGGCGGCTCGAAGCGTAGCAGCTCCTTCACGAACTGGTCAAGGTAGGGAATGGCGTCGAGCTCCTCAGCGGATGGCTCGTCGGGGACGACCATGACCTCCTCGCGGAGTCGCTTCTGGATGTCCTGGTTCTGGCAGAGGTGGTACGTTGCCCACGACAGAGCGTTCGCACTCGTCTCGTTACCGGCCAGCATGATCGCGCCGATCTGGCCCATGACCTCGGCGTCCGTGAGGCGGTCGCGCTGGTCCGCAAGCATGTTGGCGCGCAGGCACAGGCTGATGACGTCCTTGCCGTCGTAGTCGCCCTTCTCCAGGGAGATGTGGTCGCGCTCAATCTCTGCCTTGCGGTTCTTGACGATCTGGGCGCCGATGCTGTCCACAATCGAGCGCGACTTCTTGACGGCAAAGTGGGACGACGGACTGATGTTAAAGGGAAAGGCGAAGACGCTCTGCAGGAGCGCCGCCATCTCGTTCTCCAGCGAGGCGTTGATCATGTTGTTGAACGCGACCGCGAGCGGGTTCGACTCGCGCTCGTGCGACTGGAAGTCGTAGTTGAAGCCGGCGCGCCCGATAATGCTGAGAGCAATGCCAGCGTAGTTCTGCAGGACGTCGAGCGGCTTGGCCTCGTCGCCTCCGAGCTGCTGGTCGATGTGGTCCTTGAGGACGCGACCCTCCTCCCAGAACAAGGGCACCATGTTGTTCACGGCAGTACCGCTGAACGCCGAGTTCAGGATGCGGCGCTGGCGGCGGTGGTCCTCACCCTCGACGGAGAGAACGCCGCGGCCAGTGATACGATCAATCTGGACGTTGAAAGTTTCGTGGCGGTGCCAAGTGCCTGTGTGCCTCAGGACATGGGTGATGGCCTTCAGATCGGTCGAAACGATGCGCCATTTGCCGAGGAGAGCACGGAAGCGCGAGGTCGGGCCATAGTTGTCCTTGAGGTGCGAGTAGCGAGAGGTGAGGGGACGAGCAGTGACCTCGCCCAAGCTACCGAAGAAGCCAGACACAGGCTTGGGACCGGGGAGGTTCTTGTAGGGAAGGCGAGCCTCGCGCAGTGGGTAGAGATAGATGTAGAGGGCCAACGGTACGAGGACTGCAGCGATGAGGTATAGCATGGTGGTTGAAGGAGTAGAGAGGAGTGGACTGGGGTTGGAAGCTTGAGAGGGAAGGAGGACGTGACCGATGCGCTTGGTATTAAGTAGGAGTGCGGGTAGTGCAATGCAGTGCTCATGTGACGCGGTACGAGGGCAGCGCGCGAATGTCTTGTGCCGGTGATCGTTCCTCTAACTGTCACTCGGCCATTTCATTTGCTTTAGCCGTCCTCCTCATCTGATAGTTGCATACGAATCTTAGCCGTCCTCCTCATCTGATAGTTGCATACGAATCTTAGCCGTCCTCCTCATCTGATAGTTGCATACGAATCTTAGCCGTCCTCCTCATCTGATAGTTGCATACGAATCCCATGTGCCGTGTTGCCATGTGGGCAACTGCGGGTGACGCAGACACCTCGTCTCAAACCGATACCAACACACCTGTGACTGCGTCCTCGACGAGCGATGACATGTTCAGACATGACTAACGTTGCCAATGTTCGACTGCGCACAGCTGTTTCGTGTGTTTAAACTTCAATGTTCAATTGTTGGCCCCACCCCCACCCCCGCGAATTCACAGAAGGGCTCCGCTCGCCTCGACCAGTAGAGGTTGCTCTTCGATCACACCCCCTCGCCGACACGGATGAACTGTTCACAAACATGACAAACGTTGCCAATGTCCGACTGTGCGCAGCTGTTTCCGTGTGCTTAAAGTGCAATTATCCCCCCCCACTCCTCCCCCCGGCGAATTCACAGAAGGTCTCCTCGACCGGTGGAGGTTGTTCCTCGATCACACCCCCTCGCCGTCATGCTTCTCGGCCGACAACTAGCCAATAGACGGCCGTCCATCGCTAATCTCCGTCCATAGCCCTGATGTCCTGCTGTTGCCCTTCGCCGTGGTCGGCAAGGTCACCATCGGCCTACCGAGGCTGCCCCGCGTTCGCACTTGTCACTGCAACATTCCCACCATCGCGAGCCCCTCCCCCCCCCTCCTTCTTTTAATCTCGAATCGCACTCGTCGCGGCTGTGCCTCTCCCACCTCTCACGCGAACACTGAGATCCCGGGATGTCACTGCAACATTCCCACATGCGCTTAGCTGGTCTGCAGACAGCGTGCTGTCGTATTGATTAATGTCTCGATGCGATGGGCGATGATGATCGATCATTGCGAGGTGGCGCTGCCCTGAATCGCTACAAACATAGCTCCTACCTCCGACCGGGTACGCTGCGCCCGTTGAAGTGGCATGTCGTTGCAGTACGGTGTTGGCGACTGTTTTGCTCGTGCATCTCCTTCGTTGTTGTTACTCTGCTCCAGCCGTGTGTTGCCGTGTTGAACCACCTCCAGCCACAACCCACGCATCCCACTCATACGATTCGCCCTCTCTCTACGAGACTGATGCGGGGAATTGCGCTACCGTTACCCCAGGAATGAGCCCCGTTCGACGACGTCGATGTGCCCCAGTGAGGAGAACGAATAACATGATGTCGAGCGGACTGGAGGCGCCGCTCAATCCTGAGACGGTCGGGGTCGTCTTCGGCCGTACAACGTCCTCGCGAGCATCACACGACCTGCGAGCCCCGTGGAGGTCAGCTGCCCTAGTGCCATGCTCCACAACACCGATAGCCCCGTGTTATCGACCAGAAGACCGAGGTCGTTCATGGTTCCCGTGAGAGCGCGCGCATACCGCCCGCTCCATAGCCCGGAAGTACGCACGCGCGTTTGGCAATTGTCTTAAAGGTTGGGACTGAGTGATTCTGCTGCGGAGCAACTCCTCGGGCGTGCGGAACGACTGTGATCCCCAACCCAAGAGGCCACCGTCCCGCGCTGGTGTTCTGCCGGGATGTACCGTGTCAGCCGCTTGTGCCGCTTGTGCCGCTTGCGCCGCTCGTGCCGATAAGTGGTTGTGCCAGAAAGAACCGCCAGGTACCGTGACATGCCGTCGCATGCCGGTCCCGCCAGGGGCGAAGCAGGGCTACCTACGTAGGTGTACGGGAGGTACGTCCAGCGTTTTCTCTGGTGCGCCAATTGAATAAGCACACCCATGGTCCGGGGAACCGGACAGTGATCCGAAGACTCTCCCAGGTCCATGGCTGAGGCGGGTCCGTCGATTGGCTGACATAATTTGTGGTTTTCCCGACATTTTTCAGTTCAGAGCGGCAACCTCACCCACCCTTAGGTCAAGGCTAACTGTCATTGGCCATTCGCCGTGGACACCGCCGGTCCAGCCAGCAGTTGCCGTCGCATGCCTGCTCATGCCGCGGCAGACGCTGCTATTATTGGTGCGTCCTGTCCATGTGAGAGGCTTGGACAGGGTGTCGGTGACCTCCTCCAGCCACGGTCGAGTGATCACCCCCTTTTCCCTGCAAGCTTGCCGCGTGCCTAGGCTGCCTACACCCACTCTGGGTCGCCTCGTGTCGCTCCTCCACGGCCGGTGTCGTCTTCCGCGGCGACATTCGAAATCCTCCAACACAGCCCGATCCGGGACACCCGGCAAAGAGCGGTCCCACAGGGCTCCTCGCACTCCAAGGTGTTCAGGAAACAGGTTGTTGCGGGCGACCCGGCGGGGCTCTGCAACGTTGTGGGGGCACCTCGGGCGCGATATTCGATAAAACCGACGTGCGCTGACTGGACTGTGGAAAAATCGACGCTAAGCAACATCTATAAGAAGCAGACGATTCTTGGTTCGAGGACCCCCACAGTCCCCACCCCTCTCCAACAACAGCAACCAGGAGTCAACGTTGGTCGACATTGATATAGACGACTGATAACGGGAACTACACACACCACCTCCACCCAGCGCCACTAAGCCACCACCATGTCGGGAGTCCAAGCCGACCAGCGCATCTCTGTCGAGAGCAAGCCGTACGAGGACCGCAAGGAGGTGCTCGACGATGACGTCGACCGTCACTTTGCTGTTGAGATTCCTCAGATCCTGAGGGACGCCGGCCCCGAGGAGCAGGAGCGCATCGACCGCCGGGTCACGCGCAAGATTGACATGCTCCTCATGCCCCCTCTCGTCATCCTGTTCATTCTCAACTTCCTCGACCGCAACAACGTCTCGACCGCCAAGGTCGGCGGCATGACCGAGGACCTGCGCATGACCGGCCAGGAGTTCTCCACGGTCGTCGCCATTCTCTTCGCCGGTTACATTTCGCTTCAGGTTCCCTCCAACATGATCGCGTCGCGCGTCAAATGGCCCTCGTTCTACATCTGCTGCATGACTGCTGCCTGGGGAACCGTCTCCGCTTGCACCGGTGCCGTGAAGAACTACCACGGCCTTCTCGTCTGTCGTCTGATCCTTGGTTTCACCGAGGCTGCCTTCTTCCCCGGTGCGCTCTTCCTCCTCTCGCTCTTCTACACGAAGCGCCAGATCGCCTTCCGTACGGCCATCCTGTACTCTGGCTCGCAGCTCGGTAACGCCTTCGGTGGTCTGTTCGCCATGGCCTGTCTCCAGCTCGACGGAACCCACAATCTCGAGGGCTGGCGCTGGCTCTTCATCATTGAGGGTGCCATGACCGTCGGCTTCTCCCTCATCTTCGCGACCTTCATCCCCAACCGTCCCGAGACCTGCCGCTGGTTTACCGAGGCTGAGCGCGCCCAGGCCGTCTACCGCCTCCAGCTCGACCGCGCCACCAAGGATGCCTCGTCGGAGATGTCCATCGCCACCGCCGCCAAGCTTGTCTTCACTGACCCCAAGGTCTACCTCATCATGATCGCTCTTACCGTCAACTTCATTGCTTCTGCAGTTACAAACTTCTTCCCTGTCGTTATCCGTGAAATGGACCCCGAGTACTCGACAATTCAGAGCCTGGGAATGACCGCGCCGCCTTATGTTCTTTGTGTCATCACCATTTGGATCATGGGCTACTGGTCGGACCGCATCCAGCGCCGCACAATCTTCGTTGTCATCTCCATGTCCTTCAACGTGCTCGCCAACATCATCGCTGTCGCCACTACGAACGTTGGAGCTCGTTACTTTGCGATGATGCTCATGCCGGCGTCGTTCTACACCTCGTCGACGATCATCCTCTCCTGGATGTCCTCGACGATCGTCGGCCCTGACATCAAGAAGGCCACTGCATTCGCGCTCATTAACGCCGTCGGCAACACGAGCAACATCTGGACCTCGTACCTCTACTTTGGTGCTCCCCGCTACGTTGTTGCGTTCGGCGTCAACCTCGCCGCGTCCGTCCTCGTCATTCTCCTCATCCTCGTCCTGGCCGCGTACCTGTCGCGCCTCAACAAGAAGCTCGACAACGGCCAGAGCCTGGGCAAGAACGGCCCGACCGACGTCCAGATCGAGGGCGGCTTCCGCTTCCAGACTTAAAATTGCATACTCCTGCATCATTCGCATCCATAGGCATACCCAGAATTGTAATATCATGTAAAGGTTAGACTGCGACATGACGCCACGCGACCTCCACCTTGGAATCTTGGAGCTCCACACTGACGCTGATCACTGACGATCACTGACTACGCGTTCTACTTGGCAGCCACAAGGTCTGCGTACCATCTCTGCGCGACGTCGGGATGCGACCGCAGCCGTGACTTGAGCAGGTTGTCGCCGTACGTCTCGAAGATCTGGTCATCGTGTGTCGTGTCCACCTTGCGTTCCCCACCTTCCCTCTCAACCTCCTTCTTCAGCTCTTCAGGCAGCGTAATCTTCGGCAACCTAGCCTCCAGGCTCGGATTGAAGAACATGGGCACGCTGATGCGCTCCTCGCCTGGCACGACGCGGTGCACAGTCGCCTTGAGATATCCGTCAGTCGCGAGCTCGACCATCTCGCCAATGTTGCAGACGAACCCGTCCTCTGGGGCGGGGGCTACGTCGGCCCACGCCCCGTCGCGCCAGACCTGCAATCCGCCCACGCCAGGCTGGACCCAGAGGAGCGTCACGCACCCTCCGTCCTTGTGCGCGCCGACGCCGAGGGGCTCGTCCTTGCTGTGGTCTGAGGGCGGGTATCGCACAATCTTCATGCGTGTCGTCGGATTCTCAAAGTGCCGGTCGAAGTAGTCCTCCTCCTGTCCCAGGGAGCGCGCCCAAGCCCGGAGGAGGAGGTGCGCCGCATCCCCGACGACGCGCTGCCACTCGCCCACAATGTCCTTCAGCCCCGGCACTGCGGCTGGCCACTGATTCGGCCCAGGAAGTCGGTAGTACGCCGGTTTGCCCTCCAGCTCCTCGGCGCTCAGAGCCGGCACCTCGGGCCAGATATCGAGCATTTCACGCGTGTTTACCTCGCCCTGCGTGCGCTCGCCGAACGGGCGGGTGTATCCCGAGAACCGTGGTCTGTGCGTGTCAGCGGCGTCGCGTTCGGCCGGCAATTCTGGGCGTGGGCGTGGGCGTGGGCGTGATGGATACAGAGAGGATGTAGCCTGAAGGGTTCCAGGCAACTCACGAGTTGACCATCTCGATCTGCCTCTTCTCCTCCTCCGGCAGGGCGAAGAACTCCCTCGCACTCTTCAGTATTCGCTCCCCGAGGTCGCCGAGCGGCACGCCGACGAGGTAGAAGAAGCCGATGTTGCGCGTCACGTCGCGCAGCTTGCGCTCGAACGCGGCCGCGGTGTCGGGGTGCGCAAGGTCGCGCAGGTCAAGGACTGGCAGTGACGCATCCGGCTGTGCTGTCATTGTGAGTAAGTGTGAGTTGATGAACGAGAAGAGTGGAAGATCTAGGTGGACAAAGATGAGTGGTCACGCGCTAGGACAGCGTTGATAAGAACGCGAGAGGAGGACGCCCACATGACGTGATTGATTGCCGGAGTTGGCCGAGTCGGACTTCCTCCATGAGTTGGGGCGTCAACTTTGCACTCTTCGTACTCTCAACTTCCACAACTGCTTCCGACTGTACAGCGTTGAGGATTGACAAAGATGGTATTGACTGTGCCGATGCTACAGCAGCTATGCATTGGCAAGCCAAGGAAGGAAGGGGTGTAGCTTCACTGATCACATTGCCGGAGCGTCGGACCGATCGTCCCTTTCTCTGACCTTGGCGCTCACGTCTCCCTGGCCGCCATGCTTCCATCCAACAGCTACAGCTACGGAGCGACCAGCATGACCAATATGCTTGAGCTCCCAGCAGCTTACTCGTTTGGCGATGGGCAGCGGACCGCCGTGCCCGGCGTGTCTCAGTAGCAAGGGGCTTCCAGTGAAACGTTGCATCAAAGGGGGCAGGGCTCTTGCTGCTGGACCGTGCACTATGTGCCCCCACGACCTTACGCTCCGGGACATGACCGAGGGTGCTCATGCCATGCAATTGACGGGGCGCTTGAAGGAGGCGAGGTGAGCCATACTTGATGCTGACCACGCCAAGTGTAACTATTGCGCAGCCGGAGCGCACGAGCCAAGCAGCTGCAGCGAAGTTCGCTGATGCACGGCCATGCAGTACGTACCCAGGGACGCGCTACCATGTATTCAAAACTGTCGAGCCGGACGTACGTCAGTGAAACGACTGGGCATGGTCGTGTTGAAACGGAACGAGGAGGAAAGGTCATCCACTCTGGCCCATCGGCAGTCGGTCTGGCGCTCCTCGCGGAGTAAGTTATCCAGGCCGAAACCCGAGAGCCGCAGGTCGCAAATCTGTTGACAAACGCTCCCCATTCGTCAGAGATCCGTATCAGCTACATTAATGAACGGCGGCGGTGCAAAACAATTGACTGAATGGCGGGTGTCGCGGGTGTTGCGGGCATCGGGCTGTAATGACCGTCGAAACGGGACACGTTCCTGGGTTTCCAACACGCTTCGTGCCCGTATCGTATACCGGAACGTCGAGGGCAGCGTGAGATGTTGTGTATCAGTGAACGCCGTGTTTCGTGCTTAGGATGCGTCGCAGAGTGAGTGATGAGGAGATACGAGAAGTCGTGGGTCGTTGACTGTAGGTGAAGTGGATCACCCGCCTCACATGTGACATGTGTATTGGTGCACAACCCAAACTTCCCCCCACGACCCCTTCTACTTCTTATCCTATGCAGTGCCGAGCCCACAAGCGACAGCGAAGCCATCTCAGGAAATGGGCGGTGGTGCGAGATGCCAAGGCTTGGTAAGCATGAACGTTCGTTCGCGTCGACAAGTCGTGAGTGAGCGGTCATGTCAGAGATTCGACCTTGCCTCCAGTCAGTGCATCAGACCAACGGCAGCGAGATCCGCACGCCGCAAGCCTCTGACGTCCCAGCAGGCAAGTGTCGAGAGTTAGCGATGGTCAGTACTCGTCGCTGTGCGTGGCCGTTGATGACCGCTCGAGATCTACCAAGCGCGATCTTTTCTCCAGCGCCACCGACGTCGAGAGGCTGCGTACGCGTCCACGCACTAGAAGCCGAAGGCTCCAGGGGGGATCGAAGGCGAGCCGCAAGTCAATCTCGACGGAAGCGCGCTAATGAAACGCCAGCCATCGGTTATCTGCCAATCTCGAGCTTGTCAACGTCAGCAGACGTTCATATCGCGGATGGGTCGCCAACTTTCGGACGGACTTTGTTTTATCACGAAAATGGAAAGACGTGGCATTTTGTATCAACCTCCGAATGTATCGTCTGCACTGTATGCATGTAGTGAACATTTATCGCAACTCGAAACAGCATGCCTAAAAGCGTTCATGCATGCATAAAGAGGAGTAGACAGGCAGAAAAGATAGGTGGGTGCCAGGATGTCAGGCAGAGTGCCACATGGTCATGTCAGGGTGATACTCTTCAGCCAAAGTTGGTCTTCCGGCCAACTTTCTTTTCGCCCAACCCACACCACCATGCGTTCCGTCATCGCGACCTTCCGGCCACTGGGCCGCCTCCCGTTCGCCCGCGGGCTTGCGACCGCCGCTGAGGCTCCTGCCGCCGCCACGGAGGAGGTCCCCGCCGAGGCCTCCGCTGGATCGTCACTCGCCGGAAAATGGACGCCGTTCACGAAGCGCACCGGCGTCATCGCGAGGAAGCGCGGCATGACGGCCCTCTGGGACCAGAACGGACGGCGCTGGCCCGTTACCGTCCTGCAGCTCGACAAGGTGCAGGTCGTCCGCCACTCGCCCCCGCCCGCGAACGACAAGAAGGGCCTGCACTCGCTCCAGATCGGCGCGTCCGACCGCCCGGCCAAGACTGTCACCGCCCAGCAGCTTGGTCACTTCCGCAACGCGGGTGTCAACCCCAAGTACAAGTTGCAGGAGTTCCGCGTCACCCCCAACGCTGTCCTCCCTGTAGGCACCGAGCTCTCCGCCGGCCACTTCGTTCCCGGACAATACGTTGATGTCACTGCTACTTCGTGAGTCGTCTATCGGAGATATAACTGACGGCAGGATCGGAAAGGGCTTCCAGGGTGTGATGAAGCGTCATGGATTCCGCGGCCTGAAGGCGTCGCACGGTGTGTCGCTCACGCACCGTTCTGCTGGTTCGACCGGTCAGCACCAGGACCCCGGTCGTGTGCTCCCCGGCAAGAAGATGGCGGGACACATGGGCAGCGTCAAGAAGACGCAGCAGAACCTCCTCGTCCACCGTGTCGACCTCGACCTGAACCTCGTCTTTGTGCGGGGATGTGTCCCGGGTGTCGATGACGCCTTTGTCTCGGTGCGCGACTCGATCAAGAAGGTCTCGTACTCGGCGCAGAAGCGCTTCATGGACGGTAAGGGCGAGGAGGACTGGATCGGCGGCGGCGTCCTGTCGCTGCCTGTTCCCGCTGGAACGGTCGAGCGGGCAGAGAAGGAGGGCTGGCCCAAGGTTATGGAGTGGGCCGGCAAGCAGGAGCAGGAGCAGCAGGAGTAGATAGACTAGCATGCATCATACATCTCATTTCCACGTACGAAAGGGCCCCGCAGAGAGACCGTCGTCTCGGAACGCCAGTCTTTTTAAGCTAGATCAACCGTGGCTAGGTATTGGTTTCATTAGGATTTCATATTTAATTGTATTTGTAGCTGCAATTGCAATTGTATTTGGACCTCCACCTCGGGACCAAATCCAATTAACCCACCTGCGAGCCTGCCCTTTGTCAACAAACCCGTCCAGTCGATCGTTACCCAACGCACCATGCCTCCACGCAAGCGCGCGCGCGCCGATACCGCCGCTGCAGCGCCCAAGACTCCAACGAAACGCACAAAGAAGGCGGATTCCCCTCCTCCACCGGTCCCGCCGCCGATAGCCAAGTCGCCGCCGCCAGCAGACGAGCCGTCCGCGTCCCACCTCGTCTCCTTCCTCACGAGCTACACCGACCGGTACGACGAGCGGGAGCACGGCTCTGACTCGGAGTCCGGGTCTTCCGACGGAGATAAGGACGGGGAGTTCGAAGACCACGCCGACGACGATGACGACGACGAGGCACCGACGACGCCGCTCCGCGGTCTAGTCGGCACGCCGGGACGGCGCAAGGCGCCTGCGACGACACCGCGGAAGCGTGCGGCCGCGACCCCGCGCAAGCCGAAAACACCGAAGAAGGTTGAGCAGGAGGACGAGGGATTCCTGCGCACGTCGCGAGCCGACAACTACTTCATGAACGCGACGCGCGGATCAAGGACTAGCGGCATGTCGTACTCGGCGCTCGCGCGGCCGCTGAGTCAGGCCGAGTACGAAGGTGTCGTGAGCGGTGCGCGAGGGAAGACGAAAGCCGTGCAGGACAACCTGGAGCAGCTGGCGCGCTACTTTCCGCAGTGGGCGTCGGAGCTCGAGACGGGCTTCAACCTCCTGCTGTACGGGTATGGCAGCAAACGGCGGCTCGTGAACCGCTTCGCGACTGAGACACTGAACGATTTCGGCGACGTCGTCGTCGTGAACGGCACGTTCCCCGGGTTGGGACTGAAGGAGGTGCTTGGCGCGCTCGAAGCAAGGCTGCCGCTCAGCGACGAGGTACCCGCCCCGCTCGGCGCGAGCCCGCTCGAGCGCGCAGCCTACCGCGTCTACCAGTCTTATCGTTCTGGCGAGGACCACCTGTACATGATCATCCACAACATTGACGCTCCCGGCATGAAGGCTCCGAAGAGCCTGGCGGCGCTGTCGCTGCTCGCGTCATGCCCTGGCATCCACATCGTCGCGACGTTCGACCACATTCACACACCGCTTCTCTTCAGCGCGTCGGTGTCTAACGCGCCCCCGCATCCTCCGACTGAGGACGAGATACCCTCGTCTCGCGGCTTCAACTGGATCTACCACTCGGTCCCCACGTTTGACGACTACGACGTCGAGCTGTCGTATGCGCGACTGTCGTCGAGTGCTGCACTTGGCCAGTCCACTGGAACGATATCTGAAGAGGGCGCGCTGCAGATCCTGCACAGCGTGCCGCCCATGGCGGCGCGTCTGCTGAAGCTGATCCTGCTGAAGCAGTTGGACAACGGCGAGGGCCCCCTTATGGGTGCCGGAGGCACGGCGCCAGCGTATGCGCTCGATGTCGACCTGGTCCAGAAGGCTGCCAGGGACAAGTTCATCGCGCGCGAGGAGGAGCGCTTCAACGCCCTCCTCGGCGAGTTCAAGGATCACGGGCTCGTTGTCACTTCCGAGTTGGACGCGGAGGGCCGCCAGGGTCGCTGGGCGTGGGTACCGCTCCCGCGCGCCGCGATCGAACGCATCCTCGACGAGATGAAGAACGTAGAGGCCTAGATTGTATGTATGCATGTACCATCAGAACTTCTTCAGGCCCCAGAGCGCGATGCGCCGGTCCTTGCCCCCGCTCGCGAGCCACTGGTCACGGGGCACTGCTCCGTCGTCGTCGTCATCATCATCCGAATCGGACTGACCAAGCTCAATCGTGTCATCTTGCGTCAGCAGCTTGGCGTCAGCCCTTGCAAACGCGAGCGCCTGCACGCTCTCGCGGTGGAAGGCCAGGCTGCCTAGCGGCTTGAATGTTGCTGCGGAGAAGAGACGTATCCGCCCATCCCAGCCTCCGACGGCGACGACTTTTCCGTCGTGCGAGACTGCGACTGACGAATTCCCGATCTGCTTCGTGCTGTAGCTCTCCACCTTGACTGACGCAGGCTCGCCCGAAAGGATCGTGCCGAGATCAACGCGGCACAGCAGGTGGTCAGCTGACACGGTGAACGCGCGGGAGAATGCTGGGTCCACGGCCAGTGCCATGACTAGCCGTCAGCAGGTGTGTTCGCATGGTTAAGTCTCGCCAACAACAACTCACTAGCCTCGTTGTGGGCCTTGCCCGTCCATAGCCGTTGCCATGGGCGCGCCGAGCCTGCCGATGACTTTCCGTCCCACAACCTGTCGAGCGTGGTGACATCGCACGTCCACACCTCTAGCCGCCCGTCCTCATAGCCAGCCACTAGAGCCAGGCGATCCCCGACCACCTGTAGCGCGACGGCCATGACGAGGCCGGACCTAGTGTTGCCGTCCGCAGGCTTGGATCCCGCGGCGTCGTAGTTGATTTTGGAGTGGAGGCGTTTCCCGCTCGGCATCGCATAGATATCGATCAGCTCCGAGTCGACCAAATTCGGCAGCGCCATGAGTGCTCTGTCTCCATACGGGGTAAGTGCGAAGCGGCAGAAGTTGAGCGAGTTCGAGTCCATGGACGTCTGAATCGGTGGACCGGAGGACGCCGCGGCCGCACCGTCGAGCCGCTCCACATGCAGACGTTCGTACACATGGAGCTTGTTGTTACGTCCTTGCCTGAGGTCAGCGACCTGACCTTCCGACCATGTGCTCACGATAAGACATGTCCATCCAGCTCGTCGACGTTCAGGACGCCGCCATCGTGTGCCTTCCAGTAGGCCACGACACGGCGGGTGCCGAGATCCGAGACGGAGACATAGCCGTCCTGGTCGCCTGCCAACAGAAGCGCATTGCCACGGGTGAAGGAGACGCACGACACGGGGGCTTGGTGTGCTCGCAGGATGTGGAAGGGAGCTGGAGGGGGTGCCATGAGAGATGTAGGCAATGTCGCAAGCACTCGGGCCGTGCAGGCTGGCATTCGCTCGGAACGGTGAATGAGCCACGTGCAGGAAGGAAGAAGAGCTTCCCTTACGTCAGACGGTTTTCAGGAGAGCTCGTGGCGTCCCCTGGCGATCCCTGGACCGAATCCTGGACGGAATCCTGATCTACCGCTCCATCAACGGACGAGCGGACGAGACGGACGAAGCGGACGGGAGCCCATTGTCAACTTGGCTCTTTGCTGGCTATTGGACGTCAAGAGCCACCGCGGGCGGAGTGACGCTTCCTCGTCCTGTCCTCTGCAGCTGGCACGGTTCCCCGTGAAATCGCGACGGCGGTCGGACAAACATCGGAGCGGCAACGGCAACGACTGACATCGCTGGCTACTGACTACTGACTGCGCAGCTGTATGCAGGAGAGGTGCGAGTGTGAGAATGACCTCGGAATATAGACCAGGGGATCGGACGAGACAAGACGATGCGTACGCGATGGAGCGATATGAAGCGCGAGTTGGCGAGTTGCGTTGCGCTGGCAGTTGGAGCCAAGTTGGCTGGACACCAGCCGTAGCAGCCGCGACGTGTGCACGGTTGGGGTCTTGGGAGCTTGGAGCGTCTCCAGGCGTTGCAGGCGTTGCAGGTGTAGCAGGAGTTTGGGGCTGCGATTCGGCACTTCCGGATGTCACAAGTTACACGCTTAATTAACTAGTGCCTCCCCAACCACAGGCTGAAGCGGGCTCACACACCGGGCTCATGCAGCGTCTGTCTCTTGTCTCGTGCGTGTCGTCCGTAGAGACAAGCAGCGGACAGAGGCACCGCCGTCGGTCCCCTCCGCCAGTTCTAAGGATTGCTTGCAGGCTCGTCTGGCGCGCACATCGGCGAAACAAGGACACGGCGGAAGTGCACTGCTCCACAGCTTCCTCCCTGTCTCCCTCCATACATCTGGCTCAGGACTGCTGGTCGAGTGACAGGTGACAGATGCTCCTTTTTCCCTGCCGCCTCAGCGCCTCGTGCAATATTGCTTCCACTGGGCTGTCAGACAGGGCCAGCCAGCTTCCGGCGCACAAACATGTTGACAGCAAACACCAGTGCGGCCTATCGTGTACACGCGTGTTCCGGGAGGGGAGGGAAAAGCGTGGGTACTGTCGGTTGGTTCCAGCGCGCATCGCAGAATTGGCGCCCAACAGCCCCTCGTCGCTCTTAGCTCGCGGTGGCTCGATTCATCCGGCCCTGCACTGATCGCTGCCAGCCTGATGGGCCTGGTGGGCATGCATGCGCACATCGTCACATCACGCGGGCTGAACGTCTGTTATGCTTGCTCGTCCATTCACGTGCATTCAGGTCCATTCAGAAAACAACATTCACAGCTTTGGCATGTCTGACAGCTGCGAGGTGCCTCCTGCGTACCACCGACCGGCCCTTCCAAGCAACGAACGACTTTACCGCCTAGAGGTTCGACAAACGCTGCCCAGGCAAGCTATGGTTTCGTTTTTGCTACCGCTGCGGCCCCCAGAGTTCTGACTGACACGATGCGCGGCTCCCCGACTGTCCGGCCGGCGCATGCTCGACGATTCGCTGGGGGACCTGTCAGTTACATCAGGAGATCAGGAGTAACGGATTCGGGGGCTCCCAATGATCCCAATGGCGAGGGCAGGCGAGGGCAGGCGACGGCGTCTGCGAGGCACGAAGCAGTTACGGACAGTTACGGTGGGCAATTGGGTGATGGTGGCCAAAAATATTTGCAGTACTGGGACACGGCCACATGCATATCGCGTGCAGGCATAGCCTCAGCAAGTCACGATATACGCAGGCTAGGCAGGATCGCCAAGCCCCGCGTCCTCACTTGCCAGCGATGACGCCGGACATACCGGAGTTTACGACAACACCAGGGCAATAAGCGTATGCAGGGACATGGACAGGGAACCCCGCCGGTCGGATCCCCTGGCCGCCTGACTCCTCCTGGCTCCTCCTGGCTCCTGCCCTCCCCTCTGCCCTGCGCGGCCCCCATGCCAGTCACCGCGTCTACCGTTGGAGCATTTGAACCCCCCCCCCCCCCCCCCCCCCCCCCCCCCCGCGGACCCAAATCTTGGGCTCACTTAGGTGGAGCACGGCTCACCCTCCAAGCGGGCTCTCTCGTGAGCTATCACTGAGAAGCTGGAGCTTCCAGGAGCCAAAGTGACGACCCCATCCCATCCATCCCTGGCCACCTGCGATGGCGTCCTTTGCCACAAATCATGCGACCCGTATAATACTCACTCGCCTCCCATCTCGTCAGTAAGACCGCCTTCCCCCTCCTCGTTGCTCACAACACTCACCACTCCTTCACACACCGCTCACACCTCTCACACCGCTCACACCGCATCGCTCACCCGTGACCGCCCGGTGGCGAAGCGCGCAGCGCATTCCTCAACGACCCGACCCGCCGTACTCGCCAACGATCCCGTATCATGATTTAATCGCGATCCCAGTCTCCATATCTCACCACTCACCACTCACGACCCGCATACCCGCAACGTTACTCCGCTTCATCAGCACCTTTCCCGTTTTGAGACTATGAGCCTCGCCGTGTCTCCGAAGCAGACCGACCAGCTCACCCAGAAGAAGCTGCAGTCGCCTATCCCTATCCACTTCTCCCCTCCTCCTCAGTGTACTCGCCTCGCGCCGCCCGTTGCGCCCCGCCGCTCAGCGACCATGCCCACCCCCGACATTGAGCCCCTCACCTTTGCCAAGGTGCCCATCGCGCGTCCGTCTGCGAGCACGCTCCTGAACATGTCGACGGACACGGAAGTGACGTCCGACTGCGGCGAGCAGCTGTCTCGCTCGCCGTCGCTGCTTACGTCGCTTATTCAGAGCTCGCACATCGTGTCTGCGTCGAGCAGCGTCGCCAACTCGCCCAAGAGCAGCTCACACTTTAGCTCGCTGCTGCCGCATGCCAAGCCGATCCTCCGCCGCGTGTCCTCCGGCCAGGCCGCGGCCATGACCAGCGGCGACGAGCAGTCCGACCTCGAGCGCAGCAAGTCCCGTGCCAAGCCGTCGCTCGCCATCGCTCTCGGCCAGCGCCTCGAACCCCTCGCCGAGCGCCAGGGCTCCCCCGAACCCGCCCACCGAAGGACCCGCCTCAAGTTCGCCGTGACACCAAGGCCGCTCCAGCTCGCGTCTGCTTGCAGCTCGCAGCGCGCCTCGCCCGAGCCCTCCTTCAGCGACGAGGAAGAGTACGACGATGACGAGGACCTCGCGACGCCCGGGTTCTACTCTGACTCGGACAACGGATACCAGGAGGACTCGGAGGACGGGTTCACCGACGACGACGACGAGCCGTTCATACCCCCTGCGCACTGGGGCCAGCGCCGGCCGAGCTGGACGCCGTACCGCGCACCGTCAGCCCCGATTCTGCAGGTGTCCGCCAAGCCCGAGTGCCGTGGCCGTATCCGCATCGACGACGACCGCAGTGCGCTCAAGTGCTCAAGACATCGCAGCCCTCCGCCCGAGGCGCGTGTGCGTGTCCGTGACGCCGCGCCGCCTGCCGCCCGCTCTCCCTCGGCTTACGAGCTCTGCCGAAGAAGGGGGAGCACGGGCCAGCGCCCCTCCATGGGCTACTCTGGTCCGAAACCGCAGTCGCGCGGCTGGCGCTCCGACGACGCCCGCCCGCAGCCCGCCGGTGCGCACGGTGCGCACGTTGCGCAGCGAGCCCGCTCGGTCACGCACAAGACGAGCGCGAAGGAGCTGTCGCGCCTCGACTCGGCGCCCGCTCGCGTCGATGAGGTCCACGCCGCGGGCAAGACGGAGCTCACGCACCCCAAGGGCGGACTCCGCAAGGTTCTCACTGCGTTCAGGTAGTTCTCGCATAACCCTACTACGACCGAACCCGCATAGACATAGACCAGTTGTTGTTGTATGTGACAGTATGACCTAGGCGCAAGTCGGCATGTCCGTTGCATTCTCTAGTCGGACAGTGGAGCCAAGCGTATGATGGCTTGGCTAGAGGCCAAGCCTGAAGCCTGTGTGACTGTTCGCATGCCCCATGCTCCTTGGCAGTTCTCATGACTCCATGACTCGGGTGTTCTCTAGCCACTCTGTGCACGCTGTACAGGAGACGTTCGTGAGCAGACGGTGGGCAGCAAATTCTCTGGCCATCTGGAAACAACAGCATGCTCCGGCGTGTTCCGTGCAAAGGTACAACAGACGCGGCATAGTCCGGCAGACGGAAGGAGACATGTGGAAACTTTGGGTCGCAATTCAGACTTTTGCAGAGTCTATCTTCTCGACTATTGACGAGCTCGCTCTATTGACAAGCTCGCTCTGGTATGGCGGCTGGCTGGCTGGCTGAGATGCTGGCTGGGCTCGTTGGGCAGAGTGTGCAGGCTGTGCAGGCTGGATCAATGGACGGCGCAGTGCGCACTGGCTGGGCTGCTCGCTGTCTGGGTGAGAGATTCGAGGGGCGGCAGAGGGGGCGGCAGTTTGGCCCGCCGTCCAAAGGAAATGCGAATAGCCCACTTTTCATTGGCCGCAAATTTCTGATTGCAAGTCTTTCAGGTTCGACTTGGCCGGATGAGCCGGACGAGCCGGACGGGGTTTTGAATCCAGCAGATTGAGTCCCTTAGGATTTGGGTACTGTGGATTGGGTGGAGTTTGGGGGCTCGTACAGTGCCTCCTCTTCAGTCCCTATGGTGTAAGGTGTAACAGCGTCCAAGGGCTCTTCTGCATACTTCAGCATAGGATGAGGGGGGGGGTGGGACCAAAAATACGAGGGGCACTAACTGTCCTGTCCCCTCGAGGAACCATGGGACCAAATAACATGAGGTCTGGGTCTTAGGGCTCCTCGACGTGAGGAACCATGGGGGGGAGAAGGGGACAAGATGCAACAGGCTCAACCAAAAGTCAAAGTCGTCGAGGGACGGACGGCCGGGCGGCTCGGAGCATCACATGCACATGTTTCTGGGTTTCGACAGTGCCGCGGCAAAGCCATTTGGGGCCCGGGGTTCGTCCCGTGCATCGTGCATCGTGCATCGTGCATCGTGCATCGTGCATCGCGTATGCGGTAGGGACATGGGCGGAGGGGTGTTCCGCACGCTTCTGCATGGGCTTGCATGGGTTGAACGGCGTCCCGACCGCAAAGAAAGACAGGGGGGGAGGCGTCTTTCGAGTCCGCTGGCGGAGAGACTGTCCACTCGCACTCGGACGCAGAGCTTGTGAGGCGGTGAGGGGGTGGCGTCTAGAGGCAGAGTCTGGTGAACATGCCAAGCGGCCTTCAGCCTGAGCTTGCGCGCAATGTCGCGGCCAACTGGCAGCGCACCCACTGCAGTAGCCGCCGATACGCCCCTCAGACGTAAGAGAGAGATCAGCGTCGCAATCAGTTCTGCGGAGACTGACCGGGCTCGGTTTCATGTCACGGCTGCGTCGCTACTCGCGTACGACGAATGCGGGCAAGTAGTGAACCGAGGATCGCCAAGACGGGCTGCGACGTACTCCAGATTTCCGTAAAATATTTGAAGATTTACCCTAGGATGCATGGCACACGCCAAACGGCGGTTGGTGACACGCCGTCTGCGTAAGAGATATGAGCTCACGCGAAACGCGTCTCGAGATCCAGCCCCTCATGTCCGCGGTCGTGAATGACCTTGATGCTCGATACCTCGCCCATCCGACCCGCACTCCAGTATCCAGCAGTGTGCAACCTCTCCGGTATGAAGGAGTGTGGGAGCATTCCGCGGTGACTGCTCGGCACGCACCCCACCTGACGCAGTGAGACGGCCGACGCCGCCGCCACTCTGAACGCCGCATGCCGTCCCATCTGGAACATCTGGAACATCTGGATCATCTGGAACAGGCCACAGCCACAAAGGTCCAGACTGACTGACTGCCGTGTCTCTCGTGCCCTACGACATTGCCCGGTAGAACTCGGCGCCGAGCCCTCGGCGTGCTTCTTGGCACTCCGCTGCCGCCGGACTCCGAGACGCCGCTTCCCACTCTCTTTCAAGACACTGCCACTCTGGTCAGAAACGCTTCACCTTTCCTCTCCTCTCATGCCTGGCTCCTTTTCCTCGGAAGCGTCCTCTGCTTACCCTATGCTCTGGCAAGACCGCTGACCACCCATCGCTCACCTCTCAGCACCTCTCAGCGCACTCACTCGCTTCGCTCGTGAGCTCGCTCGTTGCGTAACAATGCCAGTGCCTATGCATATGCCTACTTATACTACACTACAATGGAACGTGATTGTTCGCTTTTCCGCGTTGCTTGGCGCTTGGTTGTCTTGCACTCAAAGCTCGGCGCGACTTCTCTAGTGCGCGCTCAACGCTACGCGCCTGATGTCGCGCCTCACACCGCGCCCCGCTTCGTCGGGCTCTCGCTCCTCTTAGGAGATCCGCCCTGGAGGCTCATTGGCCGGAGGCCGCTGTTTCTGCGTTCGACAGGCGGCGGGCCGGCGCTCTTCCATTTGCTGCCGAAGAAGCCGCTGACACTCGCTCCCCACCCGCCGAGCGCGGAGCCGATCGGCGCCAGAGGCGACGACGGCGTGTTGCTCCCGCTGCTGCCGCTCGCCTGGGACGCGAGGGACACGCCGCTCGCGCTCGCGTTGCTTGCGCTTGCCTTTGACGCCTGTGACGCGCCTGAAACAGGTCGCCCGTTTCCGTTGGCTCCGTTGGCGGCGGCCACGGCGGCGGCGGCGGCGCGGCGCGCATGCTCGGCTTCCAGACGGTTGTTGACTTCCGAGCGCACGCCGTCGAACGCCCGGAAGAAGGTTGAGGAAACGGTGGCGCCCGCGTTGGCCAAAGTTTCGCGCGTGCTCTCCAATGTCTCGTCGATGCGCAGGTCGTGCAGACCTTCGGAGAGACGGATCGAGAGGTCCGACACAGCGGTCGCCTTGCCTTCGCACGGGTGCCGCGGCTCCGAGAGGTCAAAGATCGTCGGGTCCGTGCAATGGTCCCAGATCTCGGCGGCAGGCGTCATACGGAAGTACTGCGCGAACGGCTCGCCAAAGTTGATCAGAGGGTTGACCTCGGTCGTGACCCCGGTCGCGGCGGGCGGCGCGCTCGCTAACGGCCCGTGCCCGATAAAGTCGGCGTACTTGATCGACGCGAGGAAGGCGCAAATGTACTCCTCGAAACGCGCACGCAGGTCGTCGTCGCTGCCCACGAAGCCTGGCCGCTCGCCCTCCGGCAGGTTGTACGTGTCCTCGACGACGCGCACCATCTCGTTCATCCACGTGCGGTCCGCCGCCGTCAGCCCGACAACGCGCTCGAGCTTCGGGTCCGAAAACGTGAACGTGTTCTCGTCAATGTTCACGAGCACGTCGTAAGAGCAGTCCCGCTGCTGCGTCACAATCTGGTTCGTCGTGCCCACGAGCCACGACCGCGCCGCGAGCATGTCGATCTGCTGCAGCGGGAGGTACGGCTGGAAGCACGAGTCGGCTCCGAACAGGTGCAGCGCTTAGCGTCAGCTTCACTCATGAGAAGAGAAAGAGACTTACGGAGACCCATGTACCGCAGCAGACTCGCTCGGTCGCTCGTCCTGAGGGATGTTGGCCGCGTGCGCTGCTTCCGGGCGTCGAGCTCGGGCGAGCCGCAATCACGCAAAGCCATCAAGAGTCCTGGAATCAAGGAGACCAGGCTGTACTGGTACGTGCACAGCATCTCCACGGGGTATCCAAACAGCATGATGCGACGCTGCAGCAACAGCATCTTGAGCAGCACGAGCGTGCGGTGGCGGAACTTGTGGACTAGCTCGCGCAGCGAGGTGCCTGATGTCAGCTGGGTCGAAGGGTCGGCAGCTCACCCATGTAAATAGCGCTCTCGCCGGCCTTGCCCTCCAGGCTGGCCTCGAGACTCGTGTAGAAATCCTGCAGGATCTGGGTGCTGCCGAAATCGCGCTGCGCGAAGAACGCTTTCGTGACGACACCGAGACGGTCGCGGACCGGGCCAAAGACGGGCTGCGAGGCGAGCACGATCACGGCCTTTTGGACCATGCTGCGCGTCACATCAGACGACTTTTGCAGCAGGTCCGCAGCAGCGATCTGCCTGTTGCACCTGATGTCAGTTGATACATCGGCATGACAACTCACGAGATGCCGAACAATGTCCTGCGTGGCGGAATCTCGCTAGTAGTCGGCCCAGTTGGATTGAAAGTACAGTGCTGTTGTCAGTTACTGTGGCCATGTTGAAACCCACGAAGTATGAGTAGTCCTCCTCGCTGAGGTGCGCTCCGTCAGGAAGGGCGAGGAAGGGGAGCAGCCGGGCAAAGTTCTCGTCGGCCATGAGGGCATCGTGCAGCGATTGCGGGTAGGCAAACTCGACAGTAGGGCCAATCTGAGGTCAGTCATAGAAGAGCTTCCCCTAAACCCACCAGGTGGTTGAAGTCGACGACAGCGACACCAAGCACGAGGTCGACATCGCCGTCGCGGACGGTCGTGCCGACGTTGCTGAGGCCGAGGGAAGCCGCCTTCTGGCTCCTCGATGTCGAATTCGCAAGGGTGCCGTAAATTGTGCGTTCACTGGCGGTCGGGCTGGCAGCCTGCGGGTCGTCGTTGTAGAGCCTGGTGGCCGGGCTGGAGAACTGGCTGCTAGCCCGCGAGTACTCGGACGCCGGGTAGAGGGGGTCCTCCTTCCAGCCGGGCGACTCGTCTCCGAACCCGACCTCCTCGAACGACACCGATGACGTCTGCGACACGGCGGACGCACTCGATGTATTCCGCTTGTGCTTCGAGGACGTCTTCATGTCTGGCAGAGTAGCGAGGACCTGGTCCTTCTCTTCCTCGCTGCTGGCGATGATCTCTTCCTTGTCGACGTCCTTCTCGCGCTCCTTCTGGGAGATGAGCGACTGCCGCGTGTTTTGCTTCGCAAGGATGGACTCGGCGATGGGACCGAGCGGGCTGACGACTGGGCTCTTGGGGCTTCCAGAGCTGCTGGGGGTCGCGCTGCGGGCTGGCGAGGAAGGGACGGGAACAGGATTCGAGGGAGCGGTGGCAATGGGAGTGCTCGTGCTCGTGCCGTCGTCGTCTTCCTTGTGCACGGCGCTCGCGCTCGCGTTCATTCTGTTGCCGAACAAGGCAGAGGCTGCAGCAGCAGTTGTGGCCGATCCGTTCGCAAAGGCAGAGGGCGAGCCCCATGCGGCTGCACTGTCCGAGGCGTCGCTCGCGGTCCCGCTGAGATCGCTCACGTTGCTGATCCTCCTCTCGAGGGGCGAGTCGATGTCGTCGTCTTCCGGGTCACCGCCTACCCGTGAGGCCATGATTGCGCCAATGTCGAGGACGGGTCTGCTGGCTGACTGCTTGGGGGAGGAAGGTGGTGAGGGGTCAGAGGTGGAAAGGTTGCTGACGTTGGAGGTCTCGCGGGAGAGCTCGAGCTTGTCGGGGATGTTGTCTTTTGTCGGGCTCATGGAGACTGAGCGAAAGGAGGAGGGGGAGCTCGGTGAGCTGGAGCTTGAGCTGGGCGGCGAGTCGTCTGTGGTGGATGGCGTGACCTCCATGATGGGTGATGATTGTGATGAGGAGGATTCAGTGCAGTGCCAGTCAAGAGTAAGTAGTGTGTGCCAAGTGAAAGTCGAGCCGAGCAGCAGAAGTCGACCAGAGGGAGAGAGTCTTGAGTCTGATGCGACACGATGCCGAGGTGTATGCAAGGGGAACAGGGGAACAGGGGAACAGGGAGCAGGGTCAGTCAGGCAGGCGCTCAGGCACGGACATGAACGATGCAGGCGGCAGCGCTGAGCTCGGCGCGTTCATCCACCAGACACCAGGTGCACGCGCGTTTGATCCCGTCACATTCTGCGTATAGTGCCCAGTGGCGATAACGACGGGATTTTGCTTTCTGAAAGATGCGCCGCCTCTTTGACACTCTTGACAACCGTACATGACAGATCGAGGGCAACACAGCTGCTCAGTCAACACGTAAAAATGCATATGCGCATCTTCTACTGCGTATCTCTTCTGCCATCTCCATCCGCATCATCACCCTCATTACTCCTTCACACATCGGTCAGAACGCGATAGAGGGGCGTCGGTCAGTGTCAGGGACTGGGTCCTGTTCTTTCTCCTGCCAGCCTCGTCAGCCTGACCCGGAGCGTCATCTCACAGGATACATACATACATGCATACAGCAGAGCCCCGCCGGGCCTCCTGTGCCTAACCCGCACCACCGTCATCCGATGAACTCCTTCGTCAGTCTCTCATTGCAATCTGTCTGCTGCAAGTACTTCCGAGCCGACTTCTTTTCATATCATGTACTAAAAAATCTGCCTACTAAACGAACATACGTTTTCCAAAACACTTCTTCACTCAACTAAACTAAACTAAAATTACTTCTTGTCCGACGAGACCAGGTCGCTAACGTCGTCCTTCGCCTTCTGGAGCAGGCCACTCGAGTTGTTGCCGCCGGTAGTCGTGCCGGTAGTTCCGGTGGGGCCAGTGGTGCCAATGTTGTTGTTACCAGCCAGCTTCGAGGCCATGCCGGAGAGACCCCCCGACGTGCCGCCCGCAGAGGTTGTGCCGGCCGTTGTGCCGGGAAGGCGGTCCGAGTCATCGTGGTAAGCGCCGGGAATGTGCTGGCCGCTGGCGCCGGTACCGGTACCAGTTTGGTCAGTGGTGCCAGCGGCATGGCTACCAGCGCCAGTGGCGCCGATACCGGCGCCAGTGCCGGCGCCGCTCTTCAGCGTCGTCGGACCGGTGTGGATGCCCTGCTGGCCTCCGGCGCCGTACCCGGCCCCGCCCTGGCTGAGGTGCTGGTTGGGGTCACTCGAGCCCGTGCCGGTGCCGGCGGTGCCAGAGGTGGCGATACCAGAGCCAGCGCTGCGGCCGGACAGATCCTTGTCGGCCGCAGAGCCAGTGATGCCGTGGCCCGAACGGCCAGTCAGGTCGCCCGTGTTGTCGCGGTCGGTGCGGGCCGCGCCTTGGCCAGTGTACTCCTTAGTACCGCCGGTGCCGGAGCCGTAGTTGCCGCCCGAGCCGTAGGTGTTAGAACCCTGGTGCTGCTGGTACATGTCGCGCTCCTTGACGCGGTCGTGCTGGTGCGCGACCTCAGCGCCGGTGGGGCCAGGGCCCTGGTCGTAGCTGTCGTACGCGCCAGTCAGGACGGGGGGACCGCGGCTGGTGGGAGACGCCTGAGTGCCCGAGGCGGTGCGGCCGTGCTGGCCCCTGCTGGAGTCAAGGTTGGGGTTGGCGCGCTTGGAGTGGGAGGAGAATTGGTCCTCGCCGAGGCGCGCGTCGTCGATCACGCCGACGAAGCGCTCCTCGTACCCAGGTCCGGCGGCGCCGCCACCGATGATGGTGGGGCCCTCAGAGGCGTACGCTCCGCCGCGGGACGAGCCGTACTGGTCCCTACCGCTCAGATTGCGGTTGGACGAGCCGTAGTTGTCGTAGTCGTCGTCGTCATCGTAGCGGTTGCGGTTGCGGTTGTTGCCGCTGCCGAACTCGGACGGATTGGTCCAGCCGCCGGCGCCGGCGACGTTACGGCCGACGTTGCGGTTGCCCGACGAGCGGTTGTAGTAGTCGTCGTCATCGTCGTCATCGTAGCGGTTGCCGCGACGGCCGGCGGCATAGCCACCAGCACCGCCGAGGGCGGCGCCGCCGGCGACGCCGGCAATTTTCGCGAGGTTGCGCTGGTTGTCGCCGCGTCCGACCTGGCCAGTAGAGTAGTTGTCGTCATCGAACCAGTCGCGTCCGTCGTTGCCGCGGCCGAAGGTGCCGCGGTTATTGCCCGAGGAGAAGCCGGAGGGGTCGGCCCAGCCGCCAGAGCCGGCGATGTTGCGGCCGCTGCTCAGGTCGACACCGCCGATGATGCCGCCGCGGCCACCGGCGCCGAGGCCACCACCACGGTTACCGAACGAGTAGTCGTCGTCGCGATCGCGGTGGTCGCGGTGGTCAGTGCCGTCGAGGGCGTTGCCGTACTTGTCGTCAGAGCTGCGGCCGTAGCCACCGGCACCGGTGCGGCCCTGGGTACGCTGGCGGTCAGTGTCGCGGTTGCGGTCGTCGTCGCCGCCGTAGGGGGCAATGGCCTCAGTGCCGGTCGCACCGCCGCCGTGGCAGTGGTGCAGACGCTGGGGCTGGCCAACAACAGTCGTCTCCTGCTTGCTGCTGGTGTAGCGGCCGGAGGTGTCGTGTGGGTAGTCGGCGGCCGAGTCGCCAGTGTAGCTGTCGCCGCCGGCGCCGCCGGCGCCGACACCGCTCACGCCGCGCTGGCCACGGCCCGAGGAGCCGTAAGCGCCAGCTCCGGTAGTACCGGAGGTAGAGGTGGTGCCACGGGTGCCCTGGCGATCAGAGTCGATGCCGTACTGCTGCGCGACCTCGTCGGCGCGCTGCTGGGCGCGGGCGGTAGATCCAACACCGCCGGTGGCGGGGGTATGGGTGGAGCGCTCCTGGGCGTCGTAGAACTGGTCGTCGTCCGAGTCGCCGTCGCGGTGGCGGCGAGAGGCGCCGTAGGCACCAGCGCCGGCGAGGGCACCGGCTCCAGCGCCGAGGGCGGCGTTACGACCAGTGTGCGACTGGTTGCGGTACGTCGAGCGGTTGTAGCCGTCGTCATCGTAGCGACCAGAGATACCGCGCTGGTTGCGGCCGTATGAGGACTGGTTGTAGTCGTCGTCGTCGTCGTAGCGGCCCTGGGTGCCGCGCTGGTTGCGGCTAGAGCTGAAGCCGGAGCCACGGTTGTAGTCATCGTCGCCGTAGCGGTCGTAGCGGTTGCCGCTGCCGAAGCCAGAGCCACCACGGTTGCCAGAGCCGTAGCGCTGGTTGTCGTAGCGGTCGTCGTAGCGGTCGTCGTAGCCGCGCTGGTTGTTGCCGTAGCGGTCGCTGTCACGGCCGAAAGCGGCGGTGCCGCGCTGGTTGCCCGAGCCGGGGTAGTTGCGACGGTTGTCGTAGTCATCGTCGTCGTCGTCGTAGCGGTTGTTGCCACGGCGGCCGGCGGCGTAGCCTCCAGCAGCACCGGCGCCGGCGCCGAGGGCACCAGCACCGAGAGCGCGGTTGCGGTTCGACGACGACCGGTTGTAGTCGTCATAGTCGTCGTTGTAGCGACCCGAGGTACCACGCTGGTTGCGGCCGTAGCCGGAACGGTTGTAGTCATCGTCCTCATCGTAGCGGCCAGAGGTTTTGCGGCCACCCTGGAGCTCGGCAGGGTTGGCCCAACCACCGGCGCCGGCGATGTTGCGACCGACGTTGCGGTTGCGGTTCGCGGACGAGCGGTTGTAGTCATCGTCATCGTCGTCGTAGCGACCGCCGCGCTGGTTACGGCCGTAGCCAGAGCGGTTGTAGTCGTCGTCGTCATCGTCGTAGCGGTTGCCACGGTTGACGCCACTGGAGATGCCGAGAGGAGTGCTGCCGGCATTGGAGCCGATGCGGCGCTGCTGGTCGGAGTCGTCGATGTAGCGGCCCGACTGGGGGTCGTACCTCTGCGACTGCTGGGCGATGGGGCGGCCCTGGCTGTCGTAGGCACTCGCGGCGCGAGAGCCACGGACAGTGCTCCAGCTGCCGTCGGGGTTGCGCTTGCGCTCCTCGTGCTCGGCAGCGAGGTAGGCGGCACCGGCACCGAGGGCGCCACCGGCGCCAGCGCCCATCAGCGCGTTGCGACCGGTGTGGTCGTCGTCGTAGTCGTCCTGGCTACGAACGCCGGTCTGGCGGTTGTAGCCGCGGTCGCCACGACTGTCGCCGCGGTTGTAGTCGCGATCGCGGTCGTTGCCGGAACCCGAGTAGATGGCACCGGTGGCACGGTTGTCGCGACCAGAGCCGGGATAGTTCTGGCGCGAGTCGCGGTCGTCGTAGCGGCCCGACTGGTTGCGGCCGGTCTGGCCGGTCTGAGTACGACCAGTGCCGGTCTGGTTCTGATTGCGGCCAGACTGGTTGTAGTGGTGGTCGTCGTCGTCGTCGTGGCGGTGGCGTCCGGCAGCGTAGCCACCAGCGGCACCTGCACCGGCACCAGCAGCACCGGCGCCGAGGGCGCGGTTGCGGTCGCGGTGGTCGTCGTGGTCGTCGTAGTGGCCCGACTGGTTGTAGCCACGGCCGGACTGGTCGCGGTCAGAGTAGGTGCGCGACGAGTCTTTGTAGCGGCCCTGGGTGCCCTGCTTGTCGTTGTTGTTGGTAGAGATGAACTGACCGGTGTGAGGGTCGACGCGGCCGTCACGCTGGGAGATCTGGTGACCGTCCTTGTCGTAAACGGCCTGGTGGCCCTTGTCGCCGTGGCGGGCGGCAGCGGCGCCACCGGCGGCACCGGCAGCAGCACCAGCACCAGCGCCGACGGCGGCGGCAGTGCCGGCACCGTGGCCCGAGTGGTCAGAGACACCACGCTTGCCCTGGGTCGCCTGGGTACCCTGCTGACCCTGCTGACCCTGCTGGCCAATGACGCCAGAGCCGCCCTTGGGGCGACCGTCAGAGTCGAAGAAGATCTCACTGCCAGGCTGCTCGACGTAGCGGCCAGTGTTCATGTCAAGGACAGAGGTCTTCTCCTTGATAGGCTTGCCAGTCTTGCCGTTGATGAGAGTCTTGGTCTCAATACCACCGTGGGTGGTGTACGAGCCGTCGGGGTGGACAGTGCGGTCCTCGGAACGGTGGGTTGCGACATAGTTGGCGCCGTCGGCCGAGGGGAGGAACTTGGCACCGCCGGCGGCAGTGCCGGCTGCGTGCTTGACGTGGTCCTTGTCCCAGTTGCCCTGGTTCTCGTACTTGCCCGTCTTGGGGTCGAAGACGGCACCAGTGCCCTGCTTGCCCTGCTGACCGTGGCGGCCGGCAGCGTAGCCACCGGCAGCGCCAGCAGCGGCACCAGCGGCACCGGCACCGAGGGCGGCACCGCGGCCGCTGTGGTTCTGCTGCTGAGCGTAGCGGGGGTCGTTGGTGTCGACGCCGCGGCCACCGGCACCGCCAGCGGCGATATTCTGAGCGGTCTGGTCGGCGCGCAGGTTGTGGCGGGTACCGGCAGCGGTACGCTCGCGAGGCGGGACAATGGTGAAGGCGTCCGAGTGCCAGGTGGGACCCTGGTGGGCGCGGCGCTGCTGGTAGAGAGCCTTGTTGGTGATCGAGTCCGGAGCCCTGTCGACGCCCTGGGCGGAGAAGAGCTCCTGGTCGGGCGAGGTGACGATGGCGAACTGAGCGTTGCGCTCGTCTTTCTTAGCCTGGGCCTTCTCTTTGTTGGCTTGGGCGGAGCGCTTCTTGTGCGTGTAGAGCAGCTTCAGCGCGTCCTGGCGCGAGACACCGTCAGTGTCCTTGGCGTCGGCCATGGTGTTGCGGACAGAGACGAGCTGCTCGTCGACAAACTCGAGGCCGGAACGGATAGCGTCATTGATCGCCTTAGAGATGGCCTTCTTGATAGCAGCCGTGGCCGCAGGCTTGATGAACTTGTACAGCGTGTCGTGCTTGGTGTCACGGAGCTTGAAGGAGAGGTCGTCGACGTCAGTCTTGACATGGCCGATGCGGTAGACCTCGTCGCGCCTGGTCGGGCGGATGACCTCGATCATAATGTCGACGCTGATACCATTACCCGAGACGACGACATCAGCGAAACCACTGTCGGAGAGCTTGGGGAAACCCGACTTCTTGCGGAAAGCAAACTTGACGTCGCGGATGTCGGCCTGGATCTGGCTGAGCGAGATGCGCACCGTGTTGTACGACTTGTCACCGATCTGCTGGTACGGCGAGAACGAGAAGCGGTTGCGGTTGTCAAAGTCGATTATGTTCGGGAACAGGTTCGGGCCCGAGAGCACGACGTTGTCGACGACGAGGTCGAGCTTGTCGTCGGTGTACTCGGCACGCGGGATTGGGAAGTAGCCCAGGTGACGGATGAGCGAGGGCAGGATGACCTGGCGGATGTCCTGCCACAGCTCGGGCTTGAAGGTGAGCTTGCCGTCGCCGTCGAACAGGAGGTCCTTGGTGAGACGGTGCCAGTCCTCGCCGAACTGGTGGTTGAGCTCGTCCTGGTCGAACTCCTTGAGCCAGCTCGAGAGCTGGTCGAAGAGGTTGTCCCAGTGGCCTTTGTACTTGCCCTGGAAAAAGTCGCGGCCCTGGTCGACGAGCTGCTGACCCTGCTGGTCCGACTGGTCCTCGAGGATGTAGCCGGGCTTGAGGAGGACAGCGCGGACGTACTTGGAGACGTTGGACCACCACTGGCGGAGCTGGGGGTCGTTCTTGGCGTCGGTGTAGAGCTCGTCGACGGCGTCGCGGACGCCGGTGAGCGGCGTGTTGTTGGCGAAGCGCTCGAGGATGGTAATCCAGTCCTCGGTGACGCTCTGGACCTGGTTGTTGGAGCCGGCACCCTGGGCGGCGCCCTTGGTGACGCTGGCACCGTGGGCCTGGTACTTGTCAAAGGTGTCGAGCAGCCAGGTCATGGACTCCTCGTACTGGGGCTCCTGCTGGAGGTCGACAACGGCCTTCTTGAGGCGCTGGACGAAGCGCTGGCGGCGCTCCTCGGGGAGGACGTCGCTGACAGTGTCCTTGGCGTGGCCCTTGATCTCAGATCCGGCCTGAGACGCCTTCTGCTTGGCGTGCTGCTTGCGCTCGTCCTTGTTCATGCCACGCTGGGGGTCGCTGGCCTGGGCCGACTGGGGAGCCTCATCAGCGGTCTTGTCAACGTGCTGGAGCTGCTCGTCGCTGGGAGCAGCGCGGTCGGCAGCGCGCGAAGCGCCAGTAGCGAAGAGCTGGCGTCCAACGACGCCGGCATCCTTGACGAGCTTGCGGACCTCGCCGTTCGACAGGAACAGCTTGACGAGAGTCTTAATCTCCTGAGCGGCCTTCTTGCCGTCGTCCTTGACGGCCTGCTTGTTCGCCGAGTCGGCACCGCCGGCTTCACCGCCGGCCTTGATGTCGTCGCGGAATCCCTTGTTGTCGACGTTGGCCGAGGCATAGATCGTGTCCTGGATCAGCTCGTCGGGATTCTTGGCGGCGACGATCTCGCGCGATGTGCCGATGATGTCGCGGAAGTCCTCAATGAGCTGTTGGCCCGCGGGCGAGAGCTTGCTGAGGTCGATCGGGCTGTTGTCCTCGGCGTAGGCGAGGGTCGAATCGATCTGGTTGTTGTCGGGAAGGTTGCTGCCACGGTCAGCCACTCTGCCTCGGCTCCGAGCGATTGCGATCCATGATCCACAATCCACGATCCAACGCCATGGCGTGGACGACTCACCCATTCATAAACGCCTGAATGACACCGTAGAGCTTGAGTTTCTTGTTTACATCTCTGTGCTTGTCCTGCGTGTTCGAAGCGACAGTGACCTCCCCTTTGGAGGGGTTGGCGCTGACGCCGCTGTGAGTTTGCACTGCAGGGCGGTTAGCTCTGACCTCTGCTCGCGACTGGTATCTCCGAGGCTACCGGGGGCCGAGGACACTTCGGCGACTCCTCGGCGACCTCTCGGCGATGGATGGCTGTCGCCTGTCGCCAAGCTGACACTCACTGGCAAAAGGATATGTGAGTGTACGATGGGGAGACGCTCTTCCCGCCCGCTAACACTTATATTTGTATGACGCTGTATGACGACGGTACCTCGGGGGGGGAAGAAGTGGAGTGGTCCGAGGTGCTGCTGCGTCTGGCAGCAGCTCTCAGTATGGGAACTCGCCCAGCATGCTTGGAGCCAGCCCGCAGGTGTCCACATAGAGACGCGAAGACGTCATAGCTGCCTCGTCCCCTGCCACTTCCCTTCCAGGTCCTCTTGTCCCTAGGGGCCAGACGCTGTGTCCGCTGGGTGAGCTGGTTAATACCATCTACCATACCCACCTAACAAGCACGGCAAGTGGATGTCAGGCAGGCGCGCGGAGGGTTCGGCAGCGGGCACGGCGGGGACGGAGGGCAGGACGGAGGGCAGGGTGGTGAGAGTCGTGTCGGTCGTCCCAAGAAATCAATGAGGGTATGATGTCATTGCCAACTTGACCTCTGGGTCGTCATCCCCTGCTCCTTCATGCGTGCTTTCCGTGCTTACCCCTGCATTCCGTCTTTCGTGCTGCCATTGCGCGTATGCATTGGCACGCACGGCGGAAGTCTGGGGATCGCGCAGCCGCGCACGCATGCATCCACCTATCTCCTGCTACGAGTGTCGATTAAGGACGTTGGGAGAGGCACACGGCCAACAAGACGTCCAAAATGGACCAGCCCTGAGGTCCTCATTTTGCAGCGCAGCAACGACAGTGCACACACGCGGTGGACGCGGCGCACGCGGCGTCGTGTACCCCAGCTGAGGCGGGTCGGAGACTTGCCGGATCTGGCCAAGCCAGGCCATTGGTACCATTGGTACTACCAGGGTGTGAGACTGTCTCCGAGCAGAGAGAACTGTCAGTGTCACCCAGCCTCATGAGCCTCGAGCCTGGACGTTCTTTCGAGCTCGTTACGACCGCGCTCCGCCTGGCGATCTGGGGAGCCTCGTCGCGATTCCAGATGCGCTCATCTGGCATGCCAGCCCGCCAGAATGCATGCCGCCGTGCGCTAACCTCGGCTCGAGAGGCCCAACGTCGATGGCCCCACTGTGGACGACGCGGGATCACGGGCCGAGAGCCAGCGGGGCCACGGAACCTGCCCACGCTGTCTTCTTTCCTTCAGTCCAGACCGCGCTGGGCTGCTTGCTGATTGGTGCAGTGCATGCATCGTGCTATCCTCGCGCTTTTCGACGGGGACAGCACGCATCCAGTGATCGAGGGCACGACCGACGAGACCGAGAGCCCACTTCGAAGCCTAACCCGCCTATGACGCCATACCTCGTCTTGCTGGGTGAGGTACGCACGATGGTCCACTTGCACTCTGGCCGTTGTCGGCGTTGCAGAGAGAAAGACGGGAACGCCGGGGCCACAGCGTCCCGATGGCGCTGGTATGATGATGCTGGCATTGAAACAGCGGGCACGTTTCTGATGAGCCTGCGCTCCTCGCTTCCTTGAAAGCTCCGAGGATCGACGCCGCACGCGCGCCGCTGCAGCTGGCGCCACTGACGCGCGCCGCAGCCGCACCTTGCCGCAATCTCCGAGATCTGCAGGCTGAGTAGGCAAGCATGATGCGTCACTGATGCTCCCCGCTCTTGACGAGCATGGCCAACCGCTGCATGTAGAGCGCATGGAAGACAGGGGAGAGGTGACTGCCAATTAACCCGGCAGTGACGGGTCGCGATGTCGTCATAGACGGCTGCGCCTGACTTTGCTCTGACTTTGCGGTTCAGCTTGATTTCTGCTGTTTCAACAGGCTGCTGCAAACGTCATAGCCGGCTGACGACGCTCGATGCATGGTGGGCTTGCTTCACCGTGGATCGTCTCAGACGTCTGGGTGCGGGTGAGCGGCGAACGGGTGAGTTTCTTCGCCAGATTCGGAGCTGCTCCGGTCTGATTTCTGGGCAGGCGAACGGTTCGGCCAGGGGCCGCGAGCATCGCACACTTTCATACTAGTGGCAGAATCGGCCCGCGGCATGGGCCGGTGTTCGTCTATCTGTGTATGTGTGCATTGATGCGTGCTAGTATTACTGAACGGTGCTTGATATGTGTGTCTGCGGTCAGGCACATGAGCTGCCTGCGGGGCAGCTCGGGCAGCGGAATCGGTGCTGGCCCTCCGAGTCTTCAGACACAAGCCCGCGCCCAGCTTTCGTCGTGAGCGACGGCCGAGTCCATCTTAACAGCGGGCTCGCTGCTTGCTTCACTCGCGGGGCATTCATGTCCTCCAGGTCCGCTTGACAGCTCCCATCTGGTCGCGCAGCCAGTTGAACCACTCCTTCCCGACGTAGAAGTAGAAGATGCCGAACATAGCTCCGCAGAAGTGCGCGACGTGGTCAAACATCTTCCATCCCCTCAGAATGCCGACGACGTCGAGAGCAATCATGCCCGCGACACCGAGGCCGATCGGGATCTGGAAGAAGGGCAGGAAGATGATGCTGACATGGCTGTTCGGGAACGCGAGCGCGACCATGGAGAGCATGGCGTAGATGGCTCCACTGGCGCCGAGGGAGGGGAGGATGGCGTTGTGCGCCGCGAGCGCGTTCGCGGGGCTGAGACGCGCCGGAGAGAGCAGCGCGCGCATCAGGCGCGGCAACCGCACAACATTCGTGAACAGGTGCGAACCCAACGAGGCGGCGAGACCAGCGACGGCGAAGAAGGCGAGGAACTGGGGCACGTCGTCGCACGTTGGGAGCGAGTAATCGTTCTGGGCGAGGTAGACGTAGGCGGCGTTTCCGAAGGAGATGAGCGCAATGCCGTTGAACGCAAAGTGCCACAGGTCCTTGTGTGAAACGACGCTGGTCAGCATAGTGGTGCAGGAGCGCAGCTCGCCGCCGCGGAACACGACGGGGAAGTGCGTGAACCACTTGCGCATAAAGGGCTGGAAGCGCCTGACCTGCCAAGCGAGGAAGACGGGGATCATGATTGAGAACAAGATGCCGGGGCCGCGCGACGAGGGAGGCTGGTTCAGCTGCCACTCCTTCACCATGATGTACGTCCGGAGGATGGGCACGGCGATAAAATTGGGCAGGAACGACAGCGAGTCCTTCAAGCGCTCGACGGTCTGTTGCGCCTCAGCGGCCAGTGACCGGCGCTTCGTGCGGTTGATCTCGCCGTTCGAAGGCGTGAAGAGCGAGTAGCTCTTGACCTGCGAAATCCAGTACGCAGTCTCCTGGTTCGTGTACCAGGCCGCGAAGGCGAAGGCGAGGAGCGAGAAGACAATGGAGAACTGATGTCAGCGGCCGCTTAGCGTGTGGATTACAACTGGGTTACGAAGACCAGCAGGACGTGCACTACTCAGCTGACTTCTTTCTACTCACCACAATCGGGACAAGAATACTCGGCTCAGGCAGAGCACCCGCCTCGGCGGCACCTTGGATCGGAATCGCGATGCGCTTCGGCCTGATGCGTCCCAAGCGTTGGAGGACGGCAGATGAGGACGAAAACGTTCTTCCGGCAGAACGGAGCGGGAAAACAGATCGAGAAGTCTTGACACCGAGACCAAATGAGGCTCCAGACCGTGCGCGGAGCTCAGAAAGAATGGACGAGGGCCCTGTTCTCGCAGAGTGGGTGCTCAGGCTGCGGAGCGCGCCGACAGGAGCCGCACGCAGTGGTCGGAGAACCGACGCCGTTGGCGCGGACGCTCTCGCGCCGAAACCGAGCCCCACGGCGAGGAGGCCTGATCGGAGGAGCATCTGGATGGGGTGGGAGGGTGAGTGGAAAATGTCAGGAGAACCGGGTTGATCAAAGTGGAGGCAGACGGTGACGGCTGGTGGAGGTCCGAGTTCATGTTCGCCGCCGCCGCCGAACCGCGTCAGCCATAAGGAGACAGACAAAGTGGCGGTGGCAAAAAATGAAATGTTCCAAAGTCCACATTGATTGCATGAAAGAAAAGTCCAAGGGTATACACAGGAGGAAAGTCTATGCCAGAATCAACGGCCTAAGGTAGTCTGTACAGTCTACGGGATGGAATCGTTGCGCTGTCGTGTCATTTCGTCGCGTCTAAGGTTGTCCTTTAGTCCTTCTTGAAGTACTCGCGGCCGCGGGCGTCCGTCTTGGTCCAGACGGCGACCGACTGGGCAGGGCACGAGAACTCGGCCCATCCGTCGTCGCCGATCGTGACCTCGCCCTGCGTCCAGCCGAGGACGTCGGACCACTTCTCGCCCGCGTGCTCCTTGCCGACCTCGACGCGCTTCGTGCCCGCCTCGGAGCCGTTGCACGCGACGCACACCAGTCCGTCGTGGTCGTCGTCGCCCTTGCGCAGCCACGCGACACAGTTGGCGTGGTCCCAGTAGTCGACCTGGTCGCCGTAGGCGAACTCCTTACGCGCGCGAACAAGGTCCGCGAGCTGGCTCACCGCCTGCTGCGGGTTGTCACCGCCGCAGCCGTACAGGTCGCCGTAGAAGACGCAAGGGTAGCCCTCCCCGCGTAGAAGGATGAGCGAGTACGCGATGGGCTTGAACCACGGCGCGACCCAGTTCTGCAGCGACTGCCCGATCTGCGTGTCGTGGTTGTCGACGAGGGTGACGGCGTCGATCGGGCGCGACTGCACGAGCGTGTCGTCAAAGATCTTGCGCAGGTCGTAGGAGTTGCCAGCCTCGGAGGCCTCCTTGAAGTTGCCCTGGAGAGGCGTGTCGAACACGGAGAACTGGGTTCCGAGACCGTCAAGGTACGCGTTGAGAGCGGGGACCGAGTCCTTCCAGAACTCGCCGACGCAGAAGAGGTTGTCGTTTCCGATCTTCTCCTTGACGTGCTTGACAAAGTCGCCGATGAACTCGCGCGAGATGTGCTTGACGGCATCGAAGCGGAAGCCGTACGCGCCCGTCTCATTCAGCACCCACTCGCCCCACTTGAACAGGTCGTCGCGCACCTCGGGGTGCTCGTGGTCAATGTCGCTGAACATGAGGTAGTCGTAGTTGGCGTTCTCCGTGTCGACGTCGTCGGCCCAGTCCTTGCCGTCGCCCTTGATCTTGAAGATGGCCTTGGTGCCCGCCTTGGCGTCGTAGTCGATGCCCGTGAAATGGTTGAAGTTCCACTCCATCTGGGAGTAGGTCTTACCCTGAGGCTTGGCGTCACCGTTGGCGTCCCCGTTGGCATGGCCGTTGGCGTGTCCGTTCGCGTCGCCGTTGTCGCCGTTGGCCTCACCGTTCTCCTTAGCACCCCCGGAACGACCGGGGAAGACAAACTTGGTCCAGCCCTCGATGTCGTAGGGCTCCGACACAGTCTTGGTGCGGTCGTTGCGGTCGACCATGGTCGCCTTGAAGAGCTCCTTGTCGTCGGCTCCGGCCTAAACGGGCGTCAGCATGAATGCCCTGTAAAGCGCGAGCTCTTGACGTGCCACGCTGGGACTTTCGTCCGACGGCCGAAACTCGCTTACCTTGTGATTCAACACCGCATCAATGTACGTGATGATCTTGTGCTTCTTTGCCTCCTCGATGGCGTCGAGCAGGTCCTGCTTGGATCCCCAGTGCGTCGGCTTGGCGCCCTTCTGGTCAAACTCGCCGAGGTCCCAGAGGTCGTAGCTGGGGTCAGCGGACGCACGATCGCAGCGAGTGCGGGAGCGGGGGGTGGAGCTAGCCGCGGGCAGCGTGCGAGCGTTGCGAGCAGGCTGAGAGGCGGGAAGTGGAGAACAGAAGCCGCCGTAAGGGGAGAGAGGGGGGAAGATTGCCAGCCAGAGAACATCAGCCCAGCCAGAGAATGCCAGCTAGCGATCACGAGCGAGCGAGTGTCACCCAGCAAGCTGCCACATACTCCGGTGGCGAGGGAAGAGCTGTCGGAGAAGAGCAAGGAGATGAGGCCACAGAAGGGAACGAACCGCACATCTACCGCGGCAGTCCACGAGCAATTCTCACGCCGTTCCTCCGTTTACAATGTCCGACTGAGCATTCCATGCAGACCATGCCGTTACTCCAGTCTCTGGCACGTTGCAAGTCCTATCCCGGCCCCCTCGTTCCCCTTGTCCCCCCCTGAGCCTCCTCTGATCTTCTCCCTACCATTCCTCGCTGCCCCGCCATTCCACGCTGGTGGCCGGCGGTCAACCCCGCCCAGACCAACCCTTCTCCTCCAGCCAGCCACGCCCAAACACAGCCGCAGCTGCTCGACGCGGAGCGGAGAACAGCGAAGTCAACTCACATGTCGTAGCCCGTACCTTCAGGCGAAGATCCCTTTGTAGGCGGCGGGACCCAGCACGCCGTGATGCCGATTTCGGCGAGATGCGGTGCGTCCTCCTTGTATTTCTTCCAGTGCACGCCACCGCCCTCGGCGTACCACTCAAAGTACTGCATCATCGTGAAGTTGTCTGCGATTAGCACACGGGAGCGGAGCGAGCGATAGCGGGTGGGTACGAGGATAGGGATAGAGTACACGCAAAGACTGCTGATCGGGATGCAGGGGCATGAGAATCACTCAGCGGGAGAAGCAGGCGAGCAGGCGATCTGAGGGATCGCGAGCTCGTCGGCGGGTAGTAAGGACCTGCGTCCGCCTCCGCCAGTCATGCCAGTCATGCCAGTCCCCTTTCACGGCAGTCCCCTCGACGGTGAGGAAGGCGGGACAAGCCATCCTACTCTGATGATCCGAGAGGGCAGAGGGGGCACAGTGGGCACAGGGGGCCAGAACCATGAGATGGCTGACGGGCAGTGGGGAGCGCTCTCGGGCCCGCAGTCGTAGCTCCAGTACAGCACAGCAAGCACTTGCTGTCTCCTTCCCCCCGTTGCCTTGAGGGGCGCTCGCCCATCCCCCGCCAAGCACACGGCAGCACATGGCAGGCTGCATCGACGCCCGACGCCCTCTCAGAAAGGACGCCAGCCTCACTGGTGAGAATGAAGGAGGTGACTAAAGGTGACTAAAGGTGACTAAAGGTGACTCACCCTTGCTGTCCTTCCCCCGATGATGCTTATCAGCGTTGGTCGCCATCTTGTCTTGTTTCTGTTGTTACCGTCGGTGAGGAAAAAAAGTTGGTTGTAGAGATCGTGATACTACGCGTTTTAAGCTCAGCTCAGCTCAGCTCTTTGTGGAAAGGCACGACCCCACTCTCCATCCTCTCTCTGCATCGCTGGCTGGCACGACACTGCTAAACCCGACACCGCGACACGGGTCTATGCCAGCCATGCCGGGCTGCATACCGCGGAGCGCGTGAAGGCGATGAATGCTCAAGGGAGCGCACGCAGGCAGAGAGAGGGTGGGGGGGGTGAATGAAAAGGTACAGGAACGGGGTTCCAGGACGCTGAATGCACCCAAGGGCGAACGAGGTACCCGATCGCCATGACGTCAGCCCCCCAGCCCGCCCAGCCCGCCCAGCTGTGCAAGGGACCGCCCGCATCCAGACTTTCAGGTATGCAGCAGACTTGAGCGGCAAGCATTTCAGTTGCATCCAATCATCTACAGCCTACATGCCCAACAGCCAGAGACATCCAGACATCCAGACATTCAGACATTCAGACATTCAGACACCCGCAATATGCGCATATACACACGTCGAAACGAACCAAGGAGCGTGGCGTTCGCGGGTGCCTTCACAAGGGAGAGTCAAGAGTGGATAGACATGTTGCTAAGATGTGCCGGACTTTGTGCCGGCTGCGCGCGACACTCACGCCGACGCCGCGGGCGCAGCGGGCGCCGACTCACTCGTCGTGAGAGGCCCCAGTTCCGCATTCACGGGCGTAGCCGTCCCCGTCGGCGCCGCAGTCGTCGCAGGTGTCGGTCCCGGCGTGGCTCCATCGAGCAGATTTCTGGCCCCTAGGATTCTCTTCGCCAACGCGCCCACATTCGCGTCGGCTATGACCACATCAGGACTGAGCTCCACACCATAGGTCCACTCGAGCATTTGCTGAATGTGCTTAACTTGGTGTTCGTCCATGAGCACGAAGTCGTCTGGATCCTGTAAAGGAGAGTCAGTCAGGGCCTCCGGCGGCGGAGACCCGGGCACGCTGTCCGAGCTGACGCTGCCGTGCGCAATCTCGGCGGCCAGCTCGCTGATTGCGAGCGGGGCGGGACGAGGCAGCGAGATGGAGCTGGTAGTCGAGAGCTGGGAGGTGGTGCTGCCCTCGCGGACGTGGATTGGCGCATCGGGGGTTGTGATGCTGAGCTGGCGCCGGGTCGACTTGGCCATCTTGCGCGCCGAGCGGGGAACGAGGGGCGCCTGCCCCTCCAAAGCGAAACAGACAATGCTCATGACCGTGTCGTGCACGGCGCGGTACGAGTGCATCTGGGCGGGATCGGGCTTGTCCACTGGGTTGTCAGTTGATGCCCCTTGTTCTAACTGCAGTTTGTTCTCCACTCACCATAGATCTCAATGGGCGAGATAATCGACATGACATTGTGCTTGCCATCATGGTGGTAGCGCAGCTCGTACATGCCGGGCGTCCAGGGCAGGCGCTTTCCGCGGAAGACGGCGATGCCTGCGTCGCCCTGCTCGACGCGCTCTTCGGGGGCAACGGTGCGCTGTTCCTCGCCGCGGTACTCCTCCTCAAAGATCGGCACCCACTTGCCCCGACTGCTGACCTTGGTGACGAGCTTGGACTTGCTCGCGCCGACGCGGTAGATGCCGATCCAGTCCTTGCGCGAGTGGTTCGAGGGCGCCGTCCACGATACACGGATGGGCTGGCCAACGTGGTACCTGGGAATAGAGCTGGCAGTCGAGGACGAAGGAAGCGTGATGCTGTACCGGGAGGTGTCATACGCGCTCATGTCCTTGGCCACGCGGGTAATGGTCATGTGCTCGCGCACGTCGGTCAGGAGGTTCTTGGTCTCGTTGGCAAGGCCATGCAGGCGGGGCCGGGCTGATGTCAGTTCGGCAGATACCCAGGCAACTTACCATTCTCAATCAGGTCCTCAACCGTCTCCGCAACCTTGGCTTCAACCTTTTCGATCGAATCGCGGACCTCGTCGACGTAGCGCTTGACATTGCTGACGGAGCTAGCGCCCGCCTGCGACTTGAGCGTCTTGCTCGCCATAGTCTTGACCGTCTTGGTGAGGCCGCCGTCCTTCCTGAGCCTGTCGCCATAGAGCCTCTTCATGTGGGGCGCCTCGACGAAGGAGAGGAACCACCAGTGGCTGAGATGCGAGAACGCCGCGAGAACGAACACGAGGACGGAGTTGGACATGAGCGCAAGGCCGAGGAAGGCGGCGCCCCCGAGCGAGCGCTCGGGGTTGTTGAGGAATCGGTAAATGCCCGTGTACGCCAGGTTGGAGGGGACCTTGTCGAAGAGGAAAAAGTCAGAGTAGAACCAGCCAAAGTCGCCGAGCACTTCATAGATTGAAGTGGCAGACCACACGTGCAGTGCGACGAGCAGCGCACCCAGGACATGGCGCAGGATCGTGCCGCTGATCGTCCAGTCGGCCGGGAGATGGTACGTCTTCCACGCCAGACCCGCGAAGGAGATGTACGTCATGACGACGGAAATGTTGTACACGGCCTGCCAGTTCTGGAACGCCTCCTCGGTCGCGCGCGTGACGACGTTCTTGTCTGCGCCCGTCTCCTCGTCCGTGTCGCTCTCGTCATCCGACGGGTACGGGTAGTTGTTCAGGTAGTGGCGGACGAGCCACTTGGTCTTGCTCTGGGCGCGGAGGACGAGGCCGAGGCCGTACGAGTGGAACAGGCGCCAGGCGAGCGCATGCAGGAAGTGCGCGGCGAGGCCGAGGTTCTTCGGGAGCGCCGGGACGAGGGCGAAGAAGGCGTACGAAATCAGCACGACGAGGGCAAAGTCGGTCGCGCGGAAGGCGTCCAGGTTGCTGCAGATAACGACGGGGTTGCGGAAGAAGCGGTGCGTCAGGTCGTGGACGCTCGTGCTGAGTGCGCGAGAGCGGCGGACGCGCTCGCGCTCCAGAGACCGGTCGATAGAGTCGACGCCGCCGTACACCGAGACACCGGAAATGCCGAGCCCGCCGTGCTCAGGAAGCTCGGGGATCTCGGGCTCGGTCTCCGTCTCGCCCTCGGTCTGGCCGGGCGTCGAGGCGTCGTGCGCGTACGAAAAATTGGACTCAACGGCGTGCTCGTCGACCGAAGCAGTCGAGGGAGGCACGGACAGGTCGATCGGGATACGGGCCGCGAGCGGCTTCTTCGGTCCGCCGTACGTGCGCTCAATGTGCGGGTTCTCGAACCACAACAGGAAAGCGAACTGCGCGGCGTGTGCCGCGAGCGAGACAAAGAGCACGGCGTACGATCCGACGACTGGAACGTCAATACCTTCTTCGAGTAATGCACTTACCAATCGAGAGACCATAGTAGCCGGCATAGCCGACCGAGTACATGGGGTGCGGGGCGATCTCGTAGACGCCGTCAAAGACGAGGTCGTGCTGCATGACCATGAGCCAGAACGCGTCGCCCCAGTACCAGGCGTAGTCCTTGACGACACGGTGGGCGTCCATCTTGACCCAGAGGTTGAAGACGATGAGGGACCAGCCAAAGACCCAGCGGAAGATGTGCATGAGGACGCCCTGGTTCGCGGGGAAGTTGAGGTTGGCCCACGCAAAGAGCGAGTAGGACACGAAATCGTTCAGAAGGACAATGTCGACGAGCTGGCGGAAAATGAGCCACGAGTTGAACTCCTGCGGAACATTGTCCCACTTGTACCCCTCGCCCATCTTCATCTCGAGCTCGCGCTTCCACCAGCGGGCCCATTCGCGGCCCTCCTCGCCGCCCGACTCGGACTTTTCGTCGAGCCAGCCCCACTGGCGCAGGGTGCGGATGATGTAGCGGTTCTCAGACTGCTGGCGGAGGAGCCAGGCAAAGCCAAAGTCGTAGGCGCCGCGCCAGAAGGCAAAGTAGATGAGGAAGAAGGCGGAGCGCAGAGTCGGGTAGCCGGCGAGCAGGAAGAAGAGGACGGGCTGGGACACGAGGGAGAAGACGGTCCAGCGGGTGAGAGACGAGCGGGTGAACGTCTTGGTCATGGTGTGGACGAACGAGTGAGTCTGGGGGACGCGGAACACTGAGCGAGCATACCGGTCACACGACCGAAGTAGGTGTCAGCACACGTTCGAACAGTGATTGTGATTGTGAAACAGGACTCACCCTCGCCGCTGGGGGTCTTGCCCCAGTTGACCTCGACCTTGTCATCGTTGTCCTTGTCCTTGTCCTCGCTCTCGTCGTCCGCGGGGTACTCGTCGACCGAGCTGGTCGCGATCGCGGTCGCGTGCTTCTGGGTGATGCGACGGCGGAGCTCGGCGGTCGCCTCTGAAGCGGAGTGGAGGTTGACGTTTGCGTCTGACCCGGTTCCGGCGGGAGGCTGCGTGCTCTGAGGAAGAGCAGCAGCTTTGGATGCCATGGTGGGTTGAGCCTTTTTGGCGGGAGAGCGTGAGTGTGCAGTCAGTCTATGACCAAGAAGAAGAACTGTGCGACGGGAAAAGTAGTGCCAGCGACGACGGTACGTGGTGCAGCGTGGATTCGTTGGAGGGCTCTGGCCGGGTGTCCAATTGAACTTTGGGCGGTGGACCGTGCGTAGCGTCTTTGGCGGTCTGGTGTGCCCTGGACTGATATCAGGCACGTACCACCCAGCCAGTGACACTCGCCTTGGCAGTGCCCCGCCACGTGTAACCCGGCACGCCCGGCTGCATGCCTCCGCGAGATGGCGCCCGGCTGCCTGATACTGAGCCACCGAGCTCGGAGCTTGATAAGCGGCCCCGCGTACCCGCGTACCTGTGACATGCCTCGACGCATGTCTTCCCTTCCACGTACTTACTGTACGTATCAATGACGTGTTCTTGCTCCCTCTGCATGCACATGTGGGGGATTTGGTCCCTTGGACGAATGCTGTACGTCTCTCCGTCGTAGTAGTAGACGTATAGCATTTGCAGTAGTCAGATATGTCTTTCATGAATGTCCTCCTACCGCGGTTCCTTGTGCCCGCCCTCCCCCTTGTCCTTCGATCACAGTACAGATAGAGACACACACACTCACTTGATACGCTCACACAAGACTGCTTCTATATCATCCTCGCATACACTTTCTTTCACAACCCCTATATACAACAGTGTTAACAATCATCTACAGATGTACACCCAATATGTGTATGTAAATCCCAGACAGAATCCTCGGCTTGCTTGTCATTCTCCCGTTTCATCCCCCCGCTGGCCGTCCGCAAACAGAAGCTTCCGCGTCTCCTCATCCCCGATGACCACCCCATGCACAGCGCCCAGGTGCCGCCGCACATCGTACACCCGGAAGAATCGTTCAGAGCACGCCTCCTCTCCCTCCTCCTCCTCCTCCTCCTCCTCCTCCTCCTTCTCCTCCTTCTCCTCGTTCTGCGCGTGCAGCTTGACATGCTGACCGTACGGGCACACCCAGGGGCGGTACTGCCTGCCTCCTAGTGCTGTGGCGGTGCCTAGCAGTTCGGCCGCGATGTCGCCGTGGCTCTCGTCGTCGGTGTACTCGGCGTCGCTGTCGTCCCTCGGTCCCGCGTCGGGATCACACCACCCGTCGGCCTGGTGCCGCTTCAAACTCGCCGGTCGGCGGTACGTTCGCCCGCAAACGTCGCACCGGTGCTTGCCCTTGGCATGCACGGCCTGCGAGTGCTCGTCGCGCGCGTACTGCGTCTTGTACACCTTGCCGCATCCGGGTGCGCCGCACGCGTAGATCTTGCCCGCCGTGCCGCCGTGGACGCGCGCCAGCTTCTTGGGGACCTCTGCCTCCGGCTCGTCGGAGTCCGAACGCCGACGTTTCCGGCGAGACCGCTTCTTCTGCAGCACTGGCGCGATGTCCTCGTCTGAACCCAGAGCAGCAAGGTCCTCCTCCCGCTCGGCGTGCACTTTGAGATGATCCCGGAGACGCGCGGGAGTCTTGAACGTGCGCCCGTGACACTCCTCATACGGGCACACGGCCGGATGCGCCTCGCGCTGGTGCGCCTGCAGTTCGGTCCAGTTGGCGAACAGGAGGCCGGTGTCGTGGTCGGGGTGCATACACATGTAGCGTGTAGCTGGGGTCAGTTATGCCACGCAGAAGGGTAACTCACGATCATGCGTCTTGGTATGAGTCTTCAGCTGCTGCTTCATGGCGAAGCTCTTCCCACAGCCCTCGTGCTTGCACAGCCATGGCTTGGTGCCGGCGGGATGGTGGGCGTCGGCGACGTGGTCGCGGAGCTGGTTCGCCTTGGCGAACACGGCCACACATTGCTCACACGCGTGCTCCTCGGCCCGGTCGTGGCTCTCCTCGTGCCGTTTGCAGTGCGACGCCGTCCAGAAGTGCTTCCCGCATCGATCTCGGGGACAGACAAAGGGCTTCTCCTCTGGCTTCTTATGCGTGCGCATGTGCGCGACGAGGTGGCTTCGGCGGAAGTAGGACTTGCCGCAGCCCTCCTCCTCGCACCTGTGCGAGCGTTCTCCAGTGTGCGTCTGCATGTGCTCGTTCAGGCGACATTGCTTGAAGTACGCCTTAGTGCAGCCGGGGAAGTCGCACGGGAACCGGCGCTCCACACGACACCGCGGTTTGCCGTCGATTGTCGCCCTCTTCGGCGAACCGCGGTCCGCCGGCGCAGACGCCGCGGCCGGGGGAAGGTCGGGGATGTCATCGGGTGTCGGAAGCTGGGCGGCGGCCGGAGACGGCGTCGCCTCGTTGGACTGATTCAGGTCGAGGCCGAGGGCGGATCCGCGCCGAGGAAGGGGCGTCCGCGCCTCGACGTTGTTGGCCGGGCTCGCGGTCCGGCTTGATCGCGTGATCTCAACGATGGGCTGGAGTCCAGGCGTCGCAGCCCTAGTGACAGGCATAGACGCCGAGGCAAGACCATCCTGGGGTAAAGGAGTGTAAGACACCAGTCGGGTCGGGGTCGATCGAGCGCGCTGAGGTTGCGGGGGGCGCGCAAGTGGAGGTGTGGCTGGCGGAGTGGGGAGATCGGGCATACGCGACGCCGATTGGAGTCGACAAGCGCGCATCGGCCTGGTAGATAATGGTGGTCCTATCGTGGTCATGGCGTTCTGCCAGAAGCTGGCGCTTCAGAGCTGGGTATCGAACGTCGAGATATGTTTGGTGAAAGAAGTTGATTGGGAGGGTGAGTGTCTGGAGGCTTGCAAGCAATGTTCACGTCGGAAATGAGCGATCTCGCACAACTTCTGTAGCCGGTGCCAAATTTCGCCGTGCCACGTCATTCTTCACAGCCATACATTGCCGACTTTACTCGCACACAACGCCAAACACGCACAGCATGCACACACTGCCGAGCCCTCTACGCTGCTTCTGCAACGTCCAAGACTGCACCATGTTCTATGTTTGCGAGTTGAGCAGCTCGAAAGGGAGGTCTGAGTGGCTGAAGACGCTGATAGGGCCGGCGAGTCTTATCAACCTGAACCACATGCAGGGTTGCCACGTGGCTTGGCTGACGGCAGTACGATCACACCCTGATCTGCTTCCGCCTGGCCCCGCACCAGACGTAAACATCGGATGAGGGCGACTGATTTGTCTTTCAGCCGTCAACTACACAACTAACCCGTACAGCACAAGACACCATGTCGGCCGTCCCTGCCGCGACACCAAGCAGGGCATCTCCGGAGCAGCCCGCTCCTGTGACCGACTTCACTCTGATCGAGTCGCAGAAGGAGAATATCCGACCGCTGGCCACCGGACGATCAGCTGCGACCCTCGGGGTCCTTTTCGACAAGAGCCGAGAGGAGGAGGCGTCCCGCGCCGTCGCCGAGGGAACTGAGCAGTTTCTCAAGGAAATTGAGGAGGCTGAGAGGCGAGAGCGTGAGGGAGAGGACATGGTCGACGGCGTCCAGGACGTCCTCGACCTCTACAACCGGTAAGCTAGCACACTGAGTATCTGAGCTGACATCAGATACGTCTCGTTCACTGTCCAACACTACCCGTCATCGCCGTCTCATGTCTTGCCACTTCTCGAGTCAACCACTCGCCGCTTCATCGATGATGTTCGATATTCCCAGGACGCCCGCTACCTGAAGCTCTGGATCATGTATGCTCGCCATGTCGAACGACGGGAGGAAGTTTGGGCGTTCCTCGAGTCGCGGGATATTGGCACCCGACACGCGTCGTTTTACGAAGAGTGGGCTATGGCCGCCGAGGGTCTTGGAAGGTGAGCTTGCTTTTCTGCCTGTAGCTGATGATCAGGAAGAAGAAGGCGGACGACGTCTACCGGCTCGGTATCGCTCGCAAGGCAGCTCCGCTCGAGCGACTGAAGGGACGGCATCAGGCGTTCCTCGCCCGCATCATGGCCCCGCCATCTGGAGTCATCCCGGACGACGACCCTCTTCCCCCGCCTCGACCAAGCTCTTCTCGCAGCGTTCTCGGTCAGGTCGGGAGAGGTGGAGGTCTCAGCTCCGTCTCCGGCGCGACGCCCGTCCAGACCTCGTCGCAGCGCATCTCCCGCGGCATGAACGGTTCGAAGCTTGAGATCTTCTCCGACGCCTCTGGAGCAGCTGCTGATCCTGAGGCTAGTCAATGGGAGGACTTCGGCACCCGCGACGGCCGTCGAAAGGAGAATCACATGGAGGCTACCCCGTGGAAGGGTGAGACGCTACCGCAGAGCGCAGCCCGCCATAGGGTTGCGCCTCGCACGCCGAAGCTCGAGGTTTTCAAGGACACTTCTGACAACGGCGCTGTTCGACACGCCGACGACACTCAGGCTGGAATTGTCATCAGGGCTAAGGCTCCCCTCTCTGAAGCTGAGCAGCTTCGCGACGATCCCTTGAAGAACTACGACACCAGTAACGTCTCCAAGTCCGTGCCGACGCTCCCTCCCCCGCCACCATCCGCCCGCAAGCCGGCTCCCAAGAAGAAGCGCGAGCCGGCGCACGTCATGCAGCCGTGGGTGTGTCCGACTGGAGGCCCTGAGCGACCGACTGCCAAGGGCAAGGTTGAGCGTTGCATGTTCGACTGGGACGCGACCTTCAAGGGCGACGAGGAGTGGAGCTTCCAGGAGGTGCGCGCCAAGAAGCTCGGCCTGTTCGGACGGGAGTGGAAGCCGATGAAGGACTGGGAGAAGGGCTGGCACAAGCCCGGCGCGACCACGCCCAAGAAGGAGGTCAAGAAGATGCGACCGCCCTCGCCCACGCTCAACACGAAGCTCGCCAATGAGGAGGTCATGAGCCTCTTCAACCAGACAATCCACGGCGGCAAGGTCCGCGACCCGGACTTTGACACCGACAGCGACGATGACGATGACGACGAAGAGGAGGCCGACGGAGTGGCCCCTCTCCCGACACCTCTGCCGCCGCGTCAACCCGAGCGTCAGATGTTAAGTATGATGACGCCCGGCGGCATGATTCCTCCCACGCCGACGCCTGCGCAGGGCGCTAACGCGCGCCGCCAATCGCCACAGATGAACGTCTTCGCCGACGAGAATGCGACGCCTGCTCCGTCGCGCATGGCCGTGTTTGCTGACGAGAATGCGACCCCCGCGCCGCGGCCGCATGTGTTCACTGACGAGAACGCCCCGTCGGCGCGCAAGATTAACGTCTTCGCCGACTCGACGCCGAAGCCCAAGCCACTCAGCGGACGCACGCCCCTTGCTCGTAGCGCGAGCAAGTCGCGCGCCTTCGGTGTCCTCGAGGAGCCCGCCACGCCCTCGGCCAACATCTTCGCCGCGACCCCGGCCCCTGTCAAGATCGCCTCGCCTATCCAAGAGGAGGACGAGGACGCTGTCCAGAACGAGAACAGCGGGTCGAGTCGCAAGGCTTCACCCCTCGCCCAGGTCAACGTCTTTGACGAGAACGCGGCTCCTAGCCGTAAGGCGTCCCCTCTCTCGCAGAGCGTGAACGTCTTCGATGAGAACGCCGTCCCCAGCCGTACGGCGTCTCTCCTCTCGCAGAGCGTCAATGTGTCCGACGAGAATGCCGTGCCGAGCCGCAAGGCTTCGCCGCTCGCCCAGAGCACTGGCCCAGTGTTCGACGAGAATGCTGGCCCCAGCCGGAGGTCCTCGCCTCTAGCCCAGGGCACCGGCGCCGCTTCTGACGAGAACCCCGTGCCGGGCCGCAAAGCTTCCCCCGTCGCCCCGCAGAACGAGAACTTCTTCGACGAGAACGCCCCTCTCCGCGACAGCCCTTTCGGGCCGGCTGCTGAAGAGTCACAGGCTGCCGGGCCCGAGAACCAGGGCCAGTACGAAGAGTACGAGGAATACTACACGGACGAGGAGCCCGGATACGGCCGGCCGATGAAGAACTTTGCGTACAAGAGCATCATGACGCCGGTGACGGAGCGGACGGAGAACACGATCTTCATGAACCAGACGATCCGCTCGGAGGCGCTGTCCGAGGCGGAGGAGGAGGACGAGGAGCGCTTGCAGTCGCCGCACCCCACCGCCGTCGCTGAGGTGGACGAACCGCCGTCCCGCTCGGTGCGCCGCGAGAGCGGGCAGTCGTCCCACGACTCGGTTGGTAGCTGCTCCGGCTCAGTTGACACGGGTGCGTTCCAGATCCCCGACGGGTACACCATCCACCCCACCGGTGCCAACACGACGTTAGGCGAGGTGCACGACGAGACGGGGTCGTATGCGCGCGATGAGCCTGAAGCTGCGTCGAGCTCCGAAATTCACTCGCAAATCCCGAACCCGTGCTGTCCGACCGATGCGGCCGTCAACGCCACGCTCCTGTCACGAATGGACCCGCCCTTCGTCCCCGCCGCGGACCACCGCAGCACCAAGTCGGGCCGGTTATCCAAGCTGCAGGCTTCGGCGAAGGCGCGCAGCCGCCGCTCGAGCTCCATGTCGCGCTCCTCGCTCGCGCCGCAAGAGGACGCGTACCACCTCTCGCTCGGGAAGGAGTACGAGATGCGCGAGAAGCTAGGCGAGGGTGGGTTCGGCGCCGTATTCGCTGCTGTCGACATCGCGGCTCGTGCTGCGATGCTGGACCGGGACGAGGACGAAAGCGACGACGAGATCGACGAGGTGAGCACGCTGGTGGCGATCAAGGTCGAGTCCCCCGGTTCGCTTTGGGAGGCTGCCATGTTGCAGCGTGTCCACGGTCGCCTTAGCTCTGAGCTCATCCCCTCCATCATTCGGCCGAGAGGCCTGCACGTGTACTCTGACGAGTCATACCTGCTGCTGGACTTCAGTGCCCAGGGCACTCTGCTCGACGTAGTCAACAAGGCTAGCGTGTGGGGCATCAGCGCGATTCCCAATGGCCCTTCCGTTCCCGACGAAATCGTCGCGCTGTTCTTCACGGCGGAACTCCTCCGTCTGCTCGAGGGTCTGCACTCGCAATCCATGATTCACGGCGACCTCAAGATCGACAACTGCATGGTGCGCCTTGATCCCATCCCTTCCGCAGAGGGCGGGCCCTCGTCCTGGTCCACGCAGTATTCTCGCGATGGCAAGGGAGGATGGAAGCACAAGGGTGTTCGCCTCATCGATTTTGGGCGCGCGCAGGACCTCACACTCTACGATTCAGACCAGCAGCGCTTCACGGCCGACTGGAAGACGGACGAGCGCGACTGTCCCGCCATGCGCCAGGGCAAGGCGTGGAGCTACGACACGGACTACTTCGGCCTCGCGGGGGTGTGCTATTGTCTCCTTTTCGGCAAGTTTATTGCAACAGAGACGGACGAGAACGGGCGAGTCAGGGTCGACCAGTCGTTCAAGCGGTACTGGCAGGTACAGCTGTGGACGCGCGTGTTTGACACGCTGCTCAATCCGTATGAAGGCACAGAGGGCGAGGAGCGCGGGCCGATTCTGCACAAGCTCAAGGAGCTGAGGGGAGCGCTCGAGGAGTGGCTCGAAGCGAATTGCCAGAAGAACGGAAAGAGTCTGAAGCAGCTCCTGAAGCGGATCGAGCTTAGAGCGATGGAGCGGAGGTAGCGAGCGCCACGAGTGCAGTGGGAATAGATAGAGTGCTGGTGCCTGTGTCGATTTGTACAATGTATCCAATTACTTCTGCCCATCAGCATCACTCACCCCGCTGCCCGAAGCCCCTGTTGCTCATAACATCTTTGCTCACAAGACGCCACCCCTGACAAAAGTCACTGACAGATACTGAGGTAAAAGTGGCGGACAGGTCCCCTAGCCTCGCCGCCTCTGTTCGGGCGCCAGATAGTGTAATATAGAGTATGCATAATGACCCAAAAGCACAGGTCTGAAGACCGGAAATACTATCGATACAATGAACCCGACTCGTGTATCCCTCGCAGGGGCTAGAGCTGCTGCTCCATCTCCTCATACAGTTTCTCAGCGATCTCGAGAGCGCGCTGCCGCCTGCTGCTCCGGCTGTCGGCTGGCGTTCGTGGACCCTCGGCGCTCGTCCGGGACTGACGGCTGGCACCATAGCCCGAGGTCCACTCCGGAGCTGCCGAGGATCGATAGGAGGCAAAGGCGGGGCTACCGTGGCCCTGGTTCGGACTCCGGGCCCCACTGCCCTCGATGCTCTCTGCCGGCGCCGAGACGCGAGAAGCACGCCGCCCGCGCGCCATATACGCCAGCGTCGTGACAAGGTTGGGCGTGGAGGCGCCGCTGTGCTCGCTGATCCTGTCGAGTTCCTTTGCGCGTTCAGCTGCAGCGGCGGCGGCGGCGGCGGCGCGTTCGGCGGCTTCCCGCTCTTCCTGCTCCCGGCGCTCGCGCTCCTCCTCCGCTGCGGCGGCGAGGGCCGCAGGAGCCACGACGTCGGTCAGGTCGGCGAACCCGGCAGGGAGGAAGGCGGCGTCGACGCCCGCAAACTCCATCTCGCCAGGCGACTCTGTTGGCGGAGACGTCTTGGGTAGAGACAGCGGGGCGGGTTGGGATGGCGTGATCGGAGGCGCCTCGACATCACGGCTGCCGCGCCGCCAGAAGGTGACGACGGAGCTTCGACGGGACTGCCGACGGGCTGCGCGTGCGGCGTCGCGAGCGGCTTTGGCTTCCGCGCGGCGCTGCTCCTCGATGACGTGTGGCGGCTCGGACGCGAACAGAGCCTGCAGCATGTCCATGCTGCCGCCAGACTCCTGTCGCTGTAAACTGTTCTGCGGCGCGGCGACGCCATCACCCCCGAAACTATCGAGGACGGGCGCGTTGTCGAGCGTGTTGACTGGTCCTGGCGCGGCGGACTCGGATCCCCATGGCTCCTTAACTTCCGGCGGATGGCTGTCGTGCTTCGTCGGGAACTTGGCCCGCCACGCCGCGTACACGCCCTTCGAGAGACAGGGGTCGACGAACAGAGCGAGGCAGCAGAAGACCATTCCTCGCCCGCCGTAGAACCAGTAGTAGACGCAGTAGAGCGCATAGCCCGGCGTCGTCCTCACGCCGTTCACGGTGATGAACAGGTCGCCGGCCGCGATCAAAGTGTTGACGACGATCATGGCGAGCGGGTACAGCGACACGCGCAGCGCGATGCGGATGAAGCGGTCTTCGAGGTGTCCGAACGCCCGCTCGTGGTCTGAACACCGACGCTTGCTGATTAGCCGTACTAAGGAGAAGTGGCGCCGGGTAGTCTTGGTCTCCTCTTCAGAGTGCGGGTCCGATAGGCTCAGGTGGTTGATGCTGTCGCCACCGAACATTGCCCGAGACGTCGCGCGGCCCTGCAGGAAGAGCTTAGTGAGAGTCTGGTGTCAGCTAACAAAGAAAAACGTCGAGCTTACCGCTCCGACGCAAACCGTCGCAATGACACACGATAGCAGCTGCCACAGGTAAATGTCCATGACCAGCCTGACGATACGTTGCTGCTTGTGGTCGGCCGTCATCCAACTGGTTGTCAGTTCAAGGGTATAGAAGTGTTAGCTTACCAGACATCGATGACTGGATCCCATCCAAAATGACCGAGTGCTGCGGGAATGATGGGGATGAAGAATCCGATACCGGTCGACAAGCCGATGTACCAGCGCTCGAGCTCTGTGGGTCTTGTCAGCAGTGGCTTCGGTGCGAGTGAGACACTTGACGCACTCAGGAGGATCGGATTGATCTGAAACACGACGGTGAGCATGAGGTTGATCGCGATGCATGTCCAGATAAAGTTGACGCTGATGTCAGCCAGTTTGCTGTTGCTGCACACTCACGTCCCAAGCGTTGCGATCATGAAGTACACCCCCACCGAGCAGCCGGGCAGGCTCACTCCTCCTGCGAGCACGACCTGAGCGTCAGTTGTGGTTGCTCACGCCTATTGTTCGGCATGCCAGCCGCCAATGGCGCTGCTGCGCCGTACGCCCTGCATCGGGGCTCGGGGTATGGGCCCCCGAGTGCGACACGCCGACCCCCACGCCATCGATCGCAGTCGTCCTGAACAGCGCAGTCAGGCCCGAGATCGCGAGCTTTGGGCGCTGCCACCAGCGAGCGGGCGGCGAAGGCATGTGAAAAAGTTCCAAGATCAATACTCACGCAAATGTACGTCACGTCGTAGACCGTCTCCCATACCATGCTGTAGAGTAACAGGCGGAACGAGAGACGCTGCAGGTAGCCGCGCGCCTGGGGCACGCTCCAGACCCAAAGCGACACAAGGAGGACCACGAGGACGAACGCGATCGAGACCCCGGCCGCGATGGCCGAGATGTGAACGTTGAGCTGCATGTCAGTCGACTGGTTTCAATGTGTGCGACAGAGATCAGAGAACCGCGCAGCTACCGATCAGGGCTAGATGAATGTGGGCGTGCGTGACTCTGTCCACCACGACTGCGGTAGGACGGGTCTTTGAGAGTGATGAACGCTCAAGCGGCGATCGAGCGCGGGCCCGACTCGCGACTCTCGGACTCACCGCGATGCGGTCATCTGTGAGGTTGAACATGGCCCGGAGGCCCGCTCGTTGTGAGCAGCGTTGGGACCTGTGAGCAGAGTATGTTGCGTGTGGAGGTGACTGTTGCTAGATTTGTGTGTGTTCGAGTGGCGATCTCTGGAGGAAGGGAAAAGCCGAGATGAGGGGGTTGCAGAGTTTAAATGTCGAGGGCGGGGTGGGGGCACGAGTGGTGAAAAGGAGGCTGGGTCGCAAAAGAGCAAGAGCGGGATCGATGCAGTCAGCCGTTGGTGGCCGAGGCCAGAGTAATGGGAGCAGGAATACAAGTATCGAGGTTGTTGAAGTTGAAGAAGGAAGTCGAGAAAAGAGACTGGCCAAGAGAATGATTGTGTCTGGTTTGTGGGTGTTGCGAGTGAAGGAATGGCAGAGGCGGTAGTCTTCTCTTACAGACACGGCGGACGAGCAGAGGATCAGCACCAAGACCAGGTCCCAAGGCGTCCTCCGCCCCGATTCAGAATTCAGCCCCGTTCAGCCTTGTCTCTGACTGCGTCTAATCCATTAACACTTCCACCCAATTCACTCATTAGTATGTTCCTTGGATGGTTCCTTGCCTTCGGATCTGAGCAGCAATCACTACGGCCGGGCTCTTTTACTGCTCGGTGCACGTTTGCTCCATAAACCATGCTCCACCACTCACACACCCTCCACTCGAAATCAATCTCACCGAACCCGCGACAAGTTGTCAACACCTCTGACCCCGTCTTCGTCCTTCCCCTTCTCCTAGTCTGCGGGCTTGGCGCGGCCCCGTCCGTCCTGCTCTATTCAGCCAAAGTCCAGGATAGCGTACGCAGCTGATCTCTCCTGCGTGCGCCTGCTCTCCGGTCTCGTGCAGATTTTGGGCCACGCGCCAGAAGGGGAGTGAGCCTAGCACCGAGCTGGAATCACTATATCTTCGCTGCCTCCGAGGTCGTAAGCAACAGCACGGAGCACAGGGATACAGGGGGAAGTTAAAGATCGTTGCCCTTGCCCGGCGATCGAGCGATAGGGTGAACAGGGTGACGAGCGAGCCCGACAACCCCGAAAGCAGGGACGAGGGAGGGGGTCCCGTGCTCTTATTCTCGCCCTGCGCCCATCGCGTGGTCTGACGTAACCCCTTCCTCATCCCAGCAGTCGCTCTCCGACCCACGTTTCGGCCCTTTCGCAGTGTCCCTGCACTCGTACTCTCCGGTGATCGAGCATTGACAAGATGGCAAGGACGAACGTCTGAATGAACTCCACTGCTCCATATCGAGCGGCGTACTGCAGTTATCCTGTGTGGCTATTGAAGAGACCTCGGGGCTCAATACAGAGAAAGAGGACAAGGTTTTTCTAGAACTCCGCTGGTCCGGCTCTGTCGGAGAATGAGCGCCGGAGCAGCGGCGACCTCATCACGCGGCTGCGCCGCGGCCGCTGAGCCGGACAGGAGTCGTCCATGTTAGACTGACTCGCTATCCTCCGACTGCTGCGCTTACGTTTGGCCATGTCGCTCACGAGACCATAGGAGAAGAGGCCTGCGGACTCTACCGCTGTGTCGTGTGGCGTCGGCGCCGAGTAAGGTGAACTTCTGCTCCCACGCCTGCGAGCCTCCGGCCCTAACAATGTCCATACGGGGGACGCTTCCGCATGAGAAACGCGTGCGGCGTTCAACTTAACACTCACTGGAGCTTGGCTGAGGGAAGACGGCTACATGCTCCGAGAATGCTTTGACTCGGGGATCACTTGAGCACCGCCATGCACATTTGCCCCGAGGGTCCTCGACGACACTGGGCTGACAGATCTCGTTGTCGCTGTGAGATGAGAGTCGAGAGCGCGAGAGCGCGAGAGCGCGAGAGCGAGGACGGCGATGAGAGAAAAGACTAGTGTGCATACCTCACCGCTCCGGAACGAGGCGCCGAGCTCGCGAGTAGGCGGGACGCCACGCCGAATAACCCTTTTTCTCGTAATCCGCAGCGTTATCACCAGCGTGTGTCTACCATCGAACCATTATCAGCGTTATGCACGTTTGCCAACGTGGTGTGCAAGATATACCAGCGATGACCAGACCTCAGAAATCGTTGCTGTTCGCTTTCAGTGACTCAGCGTCAGTCGTTCCGTTCACCGCCTGTCTCGGCCAGTGCAATACTTCGCCTCGCCGAGTGCACGAGTCAGGTGTGCACCTATGTGCATAACCCGATCAAGCGCGTTGCGCGCTCACAACGTGTACAGAGAAAGGACCCCCTCCCCTCGCGCACAAAGTGTACAGAGAAAGGATTCCCTCCCCTCGCTCTGCCTGCACGACTCGTGCAATGAAAGACGGCGCAGATGCCGGCGCACGCACACACCGGCAAACTTCGGCCCCCTTCGGATCCCAATTCACACCTTGTGACAGAGTTCGCACCATCGCGTCCGTCACGTTTCCTTTCGGCCCCGGAACGGCCGTCTGCTGTCACTTGCCCGAACGCATACGCCGAAGCCGCGTGACCTCTAGCGTGTGCACATGCATCCACGGTGCGATCGACGATAAGCGTCTATCGGCGTTATCTTATCTCTCCGCTGACCCGCCTCCCAACTCTTATCCTCCCGAGACACGGCCGCACGCCCGTAAACGATCGTTTCATGCCGCGTTCTCCAGGTTGGTACGAGCCTAGAGGATTGCTGAGATCACAACAATTCATGACAACCGCTTGGACAGTGTCCGCTGTATTATAGACTACAACCGCTCCTCCTTCTGTCACTCAGTACGAGTGACACCGGACGTCGCACTACTCGCTGTGCTCACTGCTGGTGGCTCACTTCGCTCGCCGCTCACTTCTCATCACTGCTATGCCTCGAAGGCTCCTGCACGATCTCGGTCGTGACCACGCTCTCCCTACGAGCCTGGAGCACGACGGGGCCCTTGTAGTACTTCCTCGCGTTGACGAGGTACCAGATCGCCGCAATCATGCTGAACCCGGCAAAGACGACAGACGCGTAGTTCATGCTCTCGGGCGTGACGGGGATCGCGGTTGGGAAACAGAACAGCACAATGCTGAACGTGATCCACACGCAGCACACAGAGTTGATTGCGTACCCAAACCTGCCGAGGGAGAAGGGCGCGTTGCGCACGAGCTTGCGTCCGCGCAGCAGGGAACAGAGAACAGGGAACGCGTACGAGCATCCGAGGCAGATCGTCGCTGTGTTCGTAAACGCAGAGAAGGCGGCTGTCGAACCGAGGTAGATGAGGCCGAGCAGGGCACACACGATGGTAGACAGGATGAGCGCGTTGAGTGGCACGTCGAAGCGGCGGTTCACGCGCTTCCACCACTTGCTGCCCGGAATTCCGCCGTCACGGGAGAACGCCCACGTGCACCTAAGCGCCGCCGTCATGCTTCCCACACTGGCGAAAAACCAGATACCCAGGATAATGAAGAGGAGTCCGAGGGCGCCACCGGGCGAGCCGACGACCTTCTTGTACAGTGTCGGCATGGGCTGGAGACCCTCGCCGGCGATCTCGAGCAGCTCGTCCGTGTCACGCAGCACGAACAGGATTGGGAGCAGGTACACGATGCCCGTGATTGCGGCGGCGACGACGGAGAGCACCATCGCGCGCGGGACCTCGTGGCGCGGGTTGTGCACCTCCTCGCACAGCGCGGCGACCATGCCGTATCCCGTCTGCGTGTAGGCAGCCTGCAGCAGGCCAATGAAGAAGGACCAGCCGACCGGCCACCCAGAAGCGGACGCATCGAAGTGTCCGAAGGCATAGGCGCCAGAGTTCCGCGAAGGCGCCTTGACCAGAAGCGAGATGATGATCGCGATCACACCGAAACCGGTCCAGTACAGGCAGAGGGTGTTCAGGAACTCGAGGTGGCTGGAGTCAGCGAGGAGCCTATCAGACGTCGCTCGGCAGCGCCACCGGAGCAGTTGGGCCACCTGGCTCACCCGTGCTGCGGGGTCGGGGCGGGGCAGCGGGGTAGACAGGCAGCGGGGCGCCGAGCTTCACTCACCGGTTGAAGAACAGGTTGATGAGGAGCACACAGATGAGCGAGACCCAGTACACGAGACAGGTCTGCCATGCTGTCGGGACGTAGTCGGGGTGGTACAGCGTGCCTGCGGCGAGGAGGAGTTGCGAACCGCCAAACACGATCGACGCCGTCACCGTCCAGTTGCCGACGAGGCCGAGCCAGCCCGTCAGATACGACGCCATAGCGCTGTACTTTGGTGTTGACAGCATTGCGGACCAGTAGTACACTCCGCCAGACGTCGGGAACACCGAGCAACTGTTGCGGTCAGCTCGGAACAGATCATTTTAGCTCACATTTCACCCAGACTCGAGGCGATGCATAGCGACATGCACGAGACAAAGATCCACTGCAAATGTTAGCTAGATACCGGGATGCATGGACATACGCCGTACAGGATGGTCACGGGACCACCGTTTGTGAGCGCGATGGGGAATGCAGTCGATGTACCGAACGGAACAGCCTGATGTTAGCGGGCATGCCAAGACTGCTAGCGCACCATGATCGCAAAACTCAGACCCAAGATCGCAACCATGCCCAGGTTGCGGTTGAGCTCCTGCTTGTAACCCATCTCCTCGAGGGAGTGCGCCTCGGCGTCGACGGACTCGACCTGCACGACGTCTCTCTTCTCCTTGAGGATTGTCTCCTCCATCGTGGCCGTTACTGTTGTGTCGGGCGGGGCAGAGGGGGGTAAGGTTGTTTGTGTTCTGGCCGTTCTGGGCTAGTGGTGTAAAGAAGAGACGCAAGAAGCAGATCCAGGTCCGAGATGCCCGCTGCTTCGACTCGGAAGACGTGGACAGATCACGGGATCTGGTAGGCAAGACAGTCCCAAAGCCCGGAAGCCGTTGACAACCGCGATCCACAGTCTCATCGATGTCATGAATCGAATCTGGAGGGCTCGCTTCGCAGTCTCTCTTCGCTCATGCCCCACAGGAATCCCAGCGGTCTCCAAACCCTTGATACGATACGAAACAGTACCGCGGCCACGATTGGTGGGCGAGCGCGACCCTGAAGCTTACTTTCTACCTGGTCTCTGCCCACGTTCCGCGTCGTGTGCAAGATAACCTGCGCTCTGTGGGGGCCCCTAATGAATTCACTCCCTGGATACCAGCAGATGCCCGAGAGGATAGCCGGAAACAGATACAGTACCTCAGCCACGTACATCATCGCCTTGCCCACCTCTGCAATGACCAATGCGCGAACTGAACACGGCGATGGCTCGCAGTGAGATAGCCTGCCGTGCAGACTCTCCGTCGCGGTTGACCCTGCAGTCCTTGAGATCTGCGAAGCATGCGTTCGAGGACACCGAGCGCCGTATCAACTCGCGCGATATGGCTCAGGCTCGAGCACGATAACCGCGCAGATAATGCAGTTGGCTCTCGTATCTGACATTAATGGAACAGACCAATGTGATCAAAGCTTGGGCCGCTGCGAGCACGACTTTCCGATTTCCCATGTGAACGAGCGCTCGATAGCGACAGGAAGAGCTTGAAGACGACCTGAGCGGATGAGAGGTACCTCCCCATTGCGCGACATAGCGTGAGAACGGTTAGACGCAGCAGCGAATCAACTGCCACCCTCACCAGATCTTCACCCTGAACCCACGGTAAACCCAACCTCCAACCTTTCCGAAACGAGCCCGCGCGAGGTCGAAAAAGAGGAATCTCTCTATCGAGAGGCTCCGACCCCGGCCCGACTCGAACGGACAACCTTCAGGAATCGTAAGATATCCCAGTCATTGGAATCTGAAGCGCTACCAATTACGCCACGGAGTCACCGTGATGTGGTCTTGTTGGATGATCGGCGCGCGGGCACGAGACCTGCTTCGCACCAACGCGAGCGCGCTGGTTGCACAGTTATGCCAGCAAGAGCAGCCTGAAGAGTACTGTTCAGGTTAGAAGAAGAAGTGACGACGGAAGAGGCGGACCGAAAAGTAAAGAGGATGGGTAGGCGCTATGAGGTGGCCTTGTGCCGAAGTGGCAGTGGCGGGAACGGGCGCTGAGCATCTGCGGCCAGGGTCCTCGATGCAGACTCTCCTTACCTTGAACAATTCAGAGCAGCATTGCAAAGGAACTTATGAGCACTTAGAACGAATGAGAGCGTTGTTACTTTTGTGCAGGGGTTAGCCACTGCCAGAATCTGCCACACCGTCGAATCGCGATCGGCGGCGCGCAAGCCGCCTGTGGAAACAGAACCATACCCACTGATGCTTTCCATGTTGAAAGTGCCGCTAGGCGTGATGTACGTCCGAAGCAGAGCTTCCTTGTGCGAGTGGGTAGAGCCAGGTGTGTGCGAACCAGGGAGAGAATTGCTCGAAGACGATGGACGGCTTGCAGATGAGGGAGGGAAGCAGTGGCAAATTCGAGGTAGTGTGAGTGAGTGAGTGGTAAAGACATTGCGCAGGTGCAAGGCCCGCTTGCTGTGTGTGAGAAGGAGGCTGAGACTAGTGCAAGGAAGGGACAACCGTTATCGATGACATGACTGGGTCAGAGGAGCATCGGGCGCAGGCGAGGCGCAAGGAACCGGACTAGCGGGGCGAAAGAGCACAAAGCGATGACGACCAGCACCCTCTGCTTGGCTGTCGCAGCAGGTGCACCGTACGACGGTAGTCGTCATTGGTACAAACTTGTTGCTCTCCATACTTTCATCTCCTCACAATTCTTCTCCTTCGCCTGTTTCCACTTGGCTGCTCCTCGCCAGCTTCTTGTTCTCCGTCACCACTCTTTGTCTGCAACTCTCGCTCCTTCTTGTCCTACTCCCTTCACGCCTTTCACACTCCTTCAGAATGACTGTAGTACCTTTCCTCCCTGTCAAGCGCAAGGTAAGCGGCCGCCACCCATACCTCCACTGACATTCAGACCTCCCTCGACTACAGCGAGAAGGACTTGCACCTTATCCTGACCCGCGCCAAGGCGACGTCGCACCGCATGACACAGCTCGTGAAGAACCCGACCGCTGCGCACCCGAACGGCACTGTCGTGTCCGTCATCAGCCCCTCTGACGCAGGTCGGTGGATCGTGTCCTCGATCGACAGCAACAGCGGCATCTTCGTCCTGTGCGGCGGGCACGGACGCGAGTCCGCCGTCGACGCCGTCGCCTATGCCCCCATCGTACCGGGGATGTCGTCCAAGCCAATCCGCACAATCCAGTGGGCCGACATGTCGGGCATCGACGCTGCCGTGCTCGCCATCTGGTTGACGCGCAACTACCGCAGCAGCAACCTGCTCGACTCGCTCGTGATCGACCGCGAGGTGGCGCACAAGGATCTGGCGGCGATGCTGAACGACGACGCGCCGTGCGAGCTCTCGAACAAAACGTTCAAGTGTGTCAACCACCCCGTCGCCGTTGTGACCGAGTAGGACTCGGTCGTGCGCGCCCTCTGCGCCGAGGTCAAGGCGCTCAGGACCGAGAACAAGGAACTCCGCCGAACTGCGTCCCGCGCCGAGCACTTTGAGGGCAAGTACAGGCGATACAAGGTCAAGGCCACCAATAGCGCGAGGTACAAGCAGACCGCGAAGCGGTACCGCCTCATGCTGGCCGAGGTCGGGAAGCACACCGCCGCACTCGTCGAGAATGGCGCCGCGGCGAGCAACCATGTCGCACAGGCTGTGCAGAAGGGTCAGCTCGCCAATGACGACTTTACGTGGGACTCGGACAGCGGGCCCGGGACCGAGTCGGAGCCTGAGGCGCCGCAGGGCGACGAGAGTTCGTTCGACTGGTCCGACGCCGAGGACTACGCATAAGCCCACAGATCCATAGTGACATGTAGAAGAAAAACTATAACGAACCGTAACGCAATGCGACAACGTTCACTTGCAAGCACGCCTAGTGCTCGCAGAAACTCCATTCGCCGATCCGCTTTATCTCCTCGTTCGCCTCGACGACCTTGGCGCTGCGCTCCTTCATGAAGTCGAGGCGGATCTTCTTGGCCGTGTCGAGGTCGTAAGGGCAGTCGACGTCGGTCATGACCTGCCTCACGAGCTCTTCGGGCAAACGGCCCTCGAGCATGTTCCTTCCGGCATGGCCCCAGTGTGCCTGCTGGGGCGGCACGTTCTGCGTGCTGACGACAGGAGTCTCGGGGTCGACAAGGAAGAATGCGAGGATCTTCCTGTGCCCTGGCTTTGTCTTGTCGAGGAGCTCGAACGGCTCCACGCGGTGCTGGTATGTGTTCGGGAACACCAACACGCGATCCTGGCGAGCGGTGAGACTGCCGTGGTCCATGATGCTGCCTGCGTCATAGCCCGTGTCGATGTCAAAGTACTGCTGCGGGCCGGCATGGTCGTTCTGCTCGTACCGGAACTCGACGGTGAGTCCCTCGGCGCCCTCCCCGTTCCCGTTTGTGCGCAACGCGAGCCGGCTCTCGCTGATATTGTCTACGTCGTAGTAGTACAGTGCCGTCGCACAGATTCGTTCATTGTGCAGACCCTCGAGGTGCCAGCTTCCGCCGTCATACGCCGGTTTCTCAGGCGTCAGGTGGATGTTGGCCATCTTGACAATGACTTGGAGACGCTTCGCGCCGCCGAAAAAGTCGCAGCTCTTGAACTCGGACACGCCTGGGAATGAGTAGGCAGAGAGGGAGGGGTTGGGGTGCACCACGGCATGGGTCCGTTCATACCACTCCTCCTGGCGCTCCCAGAAGTCATCGTCTTCGCTGTCGTCCTCCTCCCCGCGGGGCATGTTGCCGCTGTCGCAGTAGCTGTCGCACGCGTCCGGCGTCGTGCACTGGCGCACCGTGCGCATCGGCTCGATACGTTTCCGCGGATCCTTATCCCAGTCCCAGGACATGACGCGCTCATACGCCGCATCGAGCATGGGGAGGACACGAGCGAGAACACTGCCGCACACGTCGTACAGCTTCTGATACTGCACGGGGTGCAGGTTGTTGATGTAGCTTGCCCATCTGACCTTCACCCCGTCGTTCGAGTAGTCCAGCTCGACCTCGGCGGGAAGCCACTGGAACTGCTTGGACAGGTGCGTCCGCTCGCCGCCGCCCGGGACCTTGTCTTCGCCCTTGACGATGCGGTCGAGTTTGGCGTTGAACCTATCCCACGCCGAAGATGGGTCGGCCGCGTCTTCCGGGTTCCACATCGTCTTGAGCAGCTGCGCCTTGTAGTCCTCGCGCGTCAGGGGCTTGTATATCTCGCCGATCACATCGCCGGCGCCGATGAGCTCGAGCGCGGCTTCGGGGGACGCAATCACGCGGTCGGTGAAACCGCGCGAGCGCCCATAGACAAGCGGGAAGAGGGAGGGGTGCACGAGGTCGAGCACCTGGTCGTTGCTGCCGGGATGCCAGTCCTTCTCCGGATCGGGCACATTCTCAAGCCGGGCAGCCTGAGCGCGCAGGGCTTCCTTCAACTCGGCCGGGATGGTGCTGTCGCTCTTGAAAGCGGCAGCACTGCTCTCGAGCACGGAGACGATGCCTGTCTTCTCGGCAACGCGCGCCTTGTCCCGGAGCTCGCGCACGCACCACGCGAACATGGTGTCGCTGAACCCGCGGTTCCACGGGAATGGAAGTGCCTTCACCTCCTCGGAGGGAATAGAGTCACGATCCTTGCGCCAGTCGACGGCCTTCTCGTCCTCATTGCACTCGGGCGCCTCCCACTCGGTGGTGGCCGTGTTCCAGAACTCGCCTTTGGTCGGCTCAGACCCGAGCCGCTCCCTAAGTTCGTGGTACCATTTGGAGATGATCGCGTCGTCGAACACTTTGCGCGTCCATTCGGGCTTGTCGCTGATCGCATCCATGAATGCCCACATTGCGCGCTCGCGCGTCGTCACGGTTGCAGAGCGCCAGGACTCCTCCTCGATCGCGCTTGGGAAGAGGGCGAACGCGTGCCCCGCGGCAGCCTTCGCCTTGGCGGGGTAGATCGTGGCGTGGTATCCGCTGGGAGTCAGCTGAAAACCCGAGGACTCAGCGAAAGGAGGGGACTAGGTGTGTGGGGAAGAGAGAGCGACTTACCGCTCATTCACGGCATACGTCGGATCGAACTGCTTGACGTGCGCGTCGATGTCCAGCCCGAGGCCGGGGAGCTTGACGTCCGTGCTTCGGCTGAGCCCGTTGTCCATGGTCATGTTGAGTGGTCTTTTCTGTCGTTGACGCCAGGTGAAGAGCTTATATGCCGATGCGAAGAGGTTGAGGAGTAGAGTAGGTGACGGTCAAGAAACAAGATGAGTCGAGGTGACTGTACTCGTGTCTGTGTGCCTTGATCTGTGTTGTGTCGTGGGGGAACAATTGTCCGTGCTGTGACTGTATTTATGACTGAAGGAAGACGGCCTGAGCCGGTCGGCTGTGGTTCGGGCGTGTGTTGGATGGTGCGTGGCGTTCGCGGGCTGTGCAGCCTGTGCAGACAGCGCAGCGGCAGAGTCAGAGAGTCGTGTCAACCGCGAAACGAAGCAGTGCGCCGACGATTGGGCACGTTGCGTCGACGATCGACGGGTATGAGGCAATTCATGTCGGACCCGGTCGACTTTGGCCCTAAGATCCGGGCGACCACTGGAGGCCAAGAGACAAGACGCCGAGCCGAACAATCCGAGCCCTGGGCCGTTAAGCTTGCAGACATGCAGACATGTAGACATGCTGGACATTCTGGACATGCCAGACATGCTGGACATGCTGGCGGCAAGGGCGGCTGCATACGTTGCGCGGCTGCAATGTCAAAGCTATGTGATATATGGGAGAGATGTCCGCCATGCCAAGCGCTAAAAGACGGCCCCATTCCGCAGCCGCAGATCCCCGGCTACCATGTGCGTAGCTTCCGGCTCGGTGCGACGCGTAGTTGAGCCAACCGCGACGCGCCCGACCTCCACATTCTACGCTCGCTCATTACCATCAGACGTTGAGCCCCACCTCACGTCTCCAGTACAATGCAGCAGCCACGCACTTGCTCTCTGTCTGTCTCTGGCACTGCGCACTGACCCATTACGTGTCGGATCAACCACGTTCCGAGACGAGGCAGAGAAGTCCCCACCCGGGACCTTGTTCGCTTGGACCCTTGAATTTGCCCGAGAACAACGCAACGCGGTCGAGCAAGGGAGTGCGCACTTCCCGCACCAGCGCGTCACCGTGTCAGGATGCCAGAACCGTGCGCGCGCAGGCATCGGATCTTCACCTTGTACGTGAGGCTTGAGAGGCTTGCTGTTCCCGCCGCCACAGACCTCAGCTGAGTTGACTGGACTCTCCCAGAAAGAAAAATGCCGCTCACTGCCCACTGCGGAAGCTGAGCTTCCAGTGTTCATCGCCCGCTGCGCTACTTTAGCCTAACACTTCCTTCAGGCTGACATCTTCGCTGCCCGATGTGTTCTTACTGACACCCGTTATCAGTTGCTCTCGCCAGCTGACCACTACACCTGCTCACACCACTCCCACTCGCTCCGCTCGCGCTCGTGGAGCTCTGCCACAGTACACATACATGCACTACCGTAGTCGTGTCTATTACAAATGCATGGTTGAGGGGTATGGGAGGGGTATTGAGTGAAGTGAAGAAATGAATGCCTTGAGAGAGAATCCTTCCAAGTAAAGAATACTTTAAGTCTGTATACTTGAGTTGTTGTTGAGTGTGTTTTGTCTAACATTGAAGGTGTCTAGATGGGCTGGGCTCGTTGCGCTGTGGCTTGCGTCGCTCGCTCTCAATTGCGGCGTCGCGTCGGTCTATGCGCTCCAAGCAGCGGCGTGCGCGCTTATTGCCTATTGCCATAATCGTCGAGCGGGCCGAGGGGACCATATGTCTTAGAGCGCTGCCGCGCGTGCTGGCCCTGGTGTTGCCCACTTTCGATGCTGGTAGAAGTCGCTCCGTGGTCCTGCAACTGCACGCCCATGCTCGCGGGCGCCATCGGCGAGCCACTACCTGAGCTACGCGGCGACAGCGGTCGGTAATCGTTCGGCGGGGACGCCTTGGGCGTGCGCGTGTCGGCTGGCTGGGCGGGATGCCGGTGTAACGGGCTCGACTCGTTGCGCTCCGGGCGCCACGCCGCAGCCGGCGGCTCATCAAAGCCCTGGTCCAGCAGCGCAGCCATCTCGTCCATTCCTAACACCTGCGTCCCCGGGCGCGCGGCGACGGCGTTCGGCGCAAGCGCCATCGGCGGCGGAGGGTACGCCGGGTGGTTCTCGTTGTACCCGCCAATCTCGGCGCCCCACACGTCTTCCTCCGACGACATGATGGAGCCCGAGTCGTCCGACAGCGCGGCACGCGAGACGTTACGCGGGATCGTGAGTGCGCCCGGGTCGTCGTTGTAGAAGCCCTGGCCGTGCGCGCGCTCCATCTGCTTGCGGCGCTTCTCCTCGCGGCGGAGCTTGCGCAGACGGCTGCGCTCCCAGTCTTCCCATCTTCGCAGCGGGACCGTCGTGCCGTCAAAGATCGCCTTGTCGCCACCGTGACCGGCCTTGTCAACGACCTCACCCTCGACCTTTCGCGTCTCTCCCCAGGAAAAGTCGTCAAAGTGCCAGAACGAGTACACGGGCAGGACAAAGTTCCACACGGGCAGCGCGCAGAGATAGACAAGCATCCACGCGACGTAGATCATCTTGCGCGTCGTCAGCGTGATGAGAATGGCGGGGAGACCGAGAATACACCCGAGCAGCATGAGCGGGATCGCCTCCACAAAGTCGGTCGGCGGCTTGATGATCGAGTTGATGATGAGCGCACCCGTCAGACAAATGGCGATCGGCAGGACAATCGTTCCGACCAGGTCCATGAACACGACGAACTGCATCGAGAAGCAGAACGTGCCGCAGAGGTCGCGCACGAGCACGAGCTCCATGAGGTTGTGGATCGTCGAGTTGATCCAGCGACGGCGCTGCGACAGGAGGACCTTGAACTCGTCAGGCGCGATCGTGCGGCAGCGCGCCTGCGGAAGGAAGACGTTGCGGCGGTGCGGGAACGTTCGGAGCATGATCGTCGACAGGAAACGGTCCTCGCCGAGGAGCAGCAGGTTCTTCTGGTGCAGCGTCACGACGTCCGACTGGCTGTACTCGCGCACGATCTCCGGCTTGACGAGAATCGGGACCCAGTCGTCGTCGTCGTCCTTGCGCGCCTTGATGCGGTACATGGAGAAACAGCCGGGCAAACAGGTCACACCTCCGAACACCGACTCGAACGCCTTGATGTGGTGATGCGAGATGTAGTATTCAAAGACTTGAATAGCTGTCACCCATGACTGCCGCTTGTTCGCGATACGCGTCTCGCCGCACGCGCCCATGACCCGGCTGTCGTTCGCCATGCAGTGCACGAGATGCGTCAGGGAGTCGGGATACACCTTGGTGTCCGCGTCGACCATGAGACACAGCTCGAAGAAGTCGGGTGTGACGCCCATCAGCGTCTGGACCTTGCGGAACAGGTCGTAGTCGAGGGGCGTCATGCGGTCGTTGTAGGTGCACCGCGAGAAGAAGTTCATGAGGATCAGCTGCGAGTCACGCTTGCCACGGTTGCCAGGTTTGGCGTCGTTCGCCTCGGACGGCATCCCACACTTGACGACGATAACGGCAGGCGTGCGGTGACCATTCTTGGTAAGATAGTGTCCCGCGTAGACCATGGCACGGTTCTCCTTCTTGGTGCCAGATCCGACAGCAATATAACCCATCGGTTGAGGATTTCCGAATCGAGGGTCGGCATCGAGCATACTAACGCAGATGTCGGGCGTGCTCATCTTCTCGCCGGCACCCGTGATCATGCCGTCGCAGACGATCCACAGCAGCTTGCGCTGATCCGGGAAGGTCGTCGAAGCGATCGAATCGAGCGTTCCACGAATTCCCTCCTCGCCTTCCGAGTAACATGTGATGAGGCAGACGGTGAACAGGTCCTGGCCGATCTGTGCCATGTCCATGATCGGTGCAGGGGCAGACTTCTGTCCGTTCTGCCCAGACGCCCACGGGGCGGTACCGTTCTGGTTGTTGACCGACACATTGGCACCCTCGGGCATGACGGTAGGTGCGATGGCGCGACCGTGAACGTCCTGCTTCTCGACGAGGCGATGCGCGATAAACCAGTTGAAGATCAGTGCCATGAAGAAACGAATGAGCACGACGGCGAGAATGACTCCTAGCGAGCAGTACAGGAAGAGCGCGGCGACGAAACATCCTGGCGTGATCTTGTCGATGTGGCCGGCGAGGTATCGAGACTTCATGCAGGGAATGGCGTCGCGCAGCTCCTGGGTGTGGTAGAACTGGTTCGTGACGTCCTTGCCCGAGCTACGCTGCTTGTCGAGCGCTCGTCGGATCACCTGGTCGACCGGGTCGTTGTCGATCGCGCTCGGGTTTGCCGCGAGGTAGGGGCCCATGTTCAGCACGTAGCCATCAAGCACGAGGTAGTCGTCGAGCTCGGCGACCTGGTCCCACGAGTAGCCCTCCCAAAGCGTCAAGTTCTTGAGCTTGAGCGTCTCGACGGTCTGCTTGTTGAGCTGGGGGAGAGAGCAGATGGGGTCCGTGGACGTCCCCGACGGGTCCTTCGTGGGACACAGAGACGAGGTGGCGTACTTGGCGTTTTTGCCTTGGCACTCGGGGTAGTCGTCGTTATTCCGCTGGAACAGCATCGTAATGTCCTGGCCCGACATGTTGTTCGCGAGCTGGTAAAAGTTGACGTGCTCTGGGGTCGCCGACTCGGAAATGTCGAAGGCGTATCCTCGGATACTCAAAGTGCCTGCTGTCAGCTGAAGCGCGCAGCAAGCTAGCTTACTGTTCTGTGATCCAAGTAACTGGTACGCTTTGTTGGTGTCGCCTCCTGGACAAAGGGCGGACTGGAGGCCCATGGTCGCGAAGCCGACGATGGCGCCCATGATGACGGCGATGGTGCAGAGGGTGACCTTTTCTCGCCAAGCCTGCTGCGTCTGCTTGTCCTTGATACCGCATGCCCGGAGGAGTGCCGGCGGAGCGTAGAACGTGGCGATCCACGACGTCAGCACCCACCAGTTCCAGTTCCCGCCCTCTGCCGGTGTCGTCTGTGCTGACGAGCCGGGGTTGATGAGGGGCTCGGGTGCGACATGTCTCTCGGGTCTGGTGAGTGTTTTACTGCGTTTGACCGTTCCGCCTCTCGTGTTGCCTCGCCGGAGAGTTGGGTTGCGAGTGGGCATGGGCCCACTGGACGAATAGGGGAGGGGAGCATCGTCGTAGCGTGCCATCGCTACACTGTGTGTTCAGGTCAAGGCAGCGAGTATCATAAAGCGTGGAGGGTAGAGGGGTGAGTCGGGGGGACAGTGGGTGGTGTGTTGGGGGCGTGTGTGTATGCAAGCGTTGAAGAAGGGCGTATGTTCGTGTTGGTCGTTGAAAGTGAGCAGAAAGTGATCAAAGTGTGATGAGCGAGGTGGACGGTGAACGGTCGTGAAAGAGTGCGCTTGTGCTGTGGGCCTGCGCTAGCAGAGTTGGTGGTACAAGTACGCTGGAAGACGAGTGGCCAGTTCGGGGCTCGTGGATTTTTGGGTGTGGGCTGTGCGCACAGATGAAGTGGTGGTGGTCAAGTCAAGCAGGACGAGTGAAGTGTGGGCGGGGGAAGGCGAAGGGATCGTTGGGGTGGTAGAGGATGTCGGGGGAAGGGACTGTCGGGGCGAGGTCGGGTTGGTGTCGGTGCGTCAGTCAGTCGATGACGGGTGACGATTGCCTCGGAGAGGGAGCGGAGAGTTGAGGGGGGAGTTGAGAAGGATCGGGGGGCGGCGGAGTGTGCAGCAAAAGGTTTTGAGGAGAGTAAAGTCGAATGCAAGGATGAGAGTCAAAGTCGAGCACGAGCGGTGGGTGGTTGATTTTACGTACCGTACCGTGCTGCCGTGTGCCGTGGTACCGTGTGCCAGGTGTGCCAGGTGTGCCAGGTGTGCCAGTGTGCCGTATGCTGTACCTTAGAGCAAGGGGCAGGGGCAGGGGATCAGAGGACCAGCCGGCGGGGCCAAGGACGCAAGGCAGACCAAGGAAGCAGGCGCGTCCATCGTCGACAATAGCGACATCGCGATCCCGGAAAACTCTAATTAAGCGATTAAGATGGAAATGTAATCGGCAACGTGTCAAGACGTGTCATCTCGCGATGGGGTCGTACCCTGAGGCTGGCTGGCTCTTGAGCCCGACCTGAGCCAAGCTGGGTGAACCTGGGTGGACCTGAGCAGGACCTGAGCAGGACCTGATCCATCGTCGATCACATTCAGACCGCCCCGACCTCCCGTCCGCCCCAGCAGCCAGCAGGTCCAGCGGCCAGTCCCAGCTCTCTGTTGGCGCCCAGGTGCCCAGAGTGCTCTGTGGTGCACGCCACCGGTTCAGAAATTGTTCGAACTTAGCTGTTGGTTGAATGCACATATGCACACATTCGCTTGCCCTTGGCCCTCTATTTCCGTCCTTTCGGTCCCAGCAGCCTTAATATCATAACCTGCGTGTGCTGTGTCGATTGTGTGTGTGTGTGTTCTGTATACGGCACACCTGGCGTTCAATCGTTTCTATCCTCGTCACTGCGACAGACGATATGGCTCACTTGTCTGCACATGGTCCAGACATTTCTTGCCTCCGGGTCGCACTCACCTCTTTCCTTGACTCTTTCCCTGGTGCACAGATCCGGCCAGCGCGCCCACCAGTCCGAAAGGTCACGCTCTGGGCGGCCGCCCTGCCTCCCTGACCATTTCCTGAGGCTTCCCTGGAAAGTTCCTGGCTACCTCGCGCACGCGTCGGGATCTCACTTGCACGATGCATGCTTTGCGGTTGCTGCATGTCCGCCGGAGACGAAGACCAAAGGCTCGATGCACGAGCCTAGAGATCTGGACTGGATCTGGGCGATGGCCTCACACTTCGACACCTGCAGCCCAGAGATCAAGAATGAGGCAATTGTGGACACAATCGAGCACAGCGGCAAAATCAAAGCTCGCAAAGCTCGCAACACGCAACGTAGGGAGATTCGAGAATCGGTCGGAATCTACTCGCCCCGCCCTGCAGGTACATCGAGGAACCGCAGTCGCCAGCGCGCTGGCCAGGCCAACCAGGCCTGCCAGCAGCCAGTTCATCGCCCATCGCACCTCGCCAGCAGCCAGCATCGCGGGCCAGTCATGACAGCCAGTGTCAGCCGGCAGCATCAGCGAACGAGAGCCATGGCGCTGGTAAGGAGTACAGCGCACGGCGCACGGCGAACGGCACGAGCCTGTTCTCAATCCTTGATCCTCGAGGCATGTAGAATTGGCGCCAGGCCGGCCCCTCTTCGGTCCCCAACTATCATCGCCCAGTCGGCGGCCATCGCAGACCCACCCCGCACGCAACCGTGTCCAGCTCTGCTTGTCCTCCGACACGCGCGCGCTCGCCGGCCCCGCCGACGTCGTCGTAATATCGCCCGAGCTTAACCGGGTAACTGGCAGAGGCACGGGAAATTAGGTTATAGCAATCTGCACTGCGACGCTGCTACCCACTCCCAGTGCTGCGCGCTGCGGCGGATGGCGGATGCCGGGGCCTGGGCGGGCTGGTGTCGGGCTGGGCGGGCTGCATGGGACGGCATTCTTTGCTCACTTGCTCCTCACTCCCCCGTGCTAGTCCTCAGATCTGTCGAGCCCACCAGCACATGAAGAGACGTTCCACTGCTCTCGTCTTTCTTCTCTCGAAGCTCGAGGTGATCAGCGGATCCTGCGGAGACGCACGATGTGACCGCCGTGCCTCCGCCTCCCACGTTGATACGCGACGGGGCATGCGGGGCATTCCCCGCCGCGCAACCGCGCATGCAATCGCACAGTAGTGGGAGAGTGGGTCGGCATCATTTGCTGGCACCAGCGGGTGCCGCGGTGCCGCACTTTTGGTAGATCGACCCTAGCTTGATGGGCCGCATCCAGAACAGCGACACCCACCCACCGCCCTGCAGTTCCGCTCGCTATGCTGACACGCTTATGCCAGCCCTTGCTCCCCTCTTTCGGGCTCAATGACTGCTCATGCACATCGCCGCGTATGAATTAGCTGCAAGGTGCTAGCCGCATGCCGCACATCCGAAAGTACAAGCGCACGCGCGCGAATCTTAACGCGCCCAACCTTACATCATCAACGCACATGGTGCACGCCGCTGCTATATCTGCTCCCTTGGCGCGCTAATCGCACCGTGGTTCTGGTTGCTGGTCGGTTCATGTCCAGGGCAAGCTTGGCAGTAGATCACCTCGACCGAGCTGATGGATGAGACTAGAAGACGCCCGCTGATCGGTCACCGCAGAGTCGTTCTGCAGATTATCCAAACTGCTGGACATCGGGCGACCAGCTGAACTTGAAGGCTACGCAGGTCAGAGGCGACGATAAGCTTGGAACACATACCCCTAGTCCGACGACTAGATGTGCCGCACACACTGTCCGGATGTCGCACGAGGACGGAGTCGGAGCCACGCCCGGAATACGCCATTGTTTTTGCTGATTGCGGTGCAGGTTCACTACTCCCTTGGCAGGTTCGAGTTGTAGGCCCACGGCCATGAGGACCAAGCACTCGTGCTACCGCTAGCCTCGGCACCGCCCGTGCCAGCCCCACTGAACATCGCGCTGATGTCCATTAGGGCGCTCGTGTCAATCGGTGTTGTGCCCGTTGTGCTCTCGAATCCTGATCCGGTAGCACTTGGCGTTGCCGCTGACGTCGTCGCGTGCGCCAGGACTTCGAGTGGCGATAGGGTATCCTCCACTGGCCGTCCCGGGTTCGGTGCTGGCATGGAATGGAATATTTGTGCGTTGAGCATGTCCCAGAGGTTGTTGTCCGGCGGCGTAGGGGTCTGCACCGGCGCCGTCGATGTCGACTGCACCGGGAACGGGACGAAGCCATGGTGCGCCATCTCGGTCCGCTTCCGCGCGTCGGGAAGTGGCGGAGGTGCCCAGCCGAGCTTCTTCAGCTGCTCCTGAATCGAGGGGTCCTTCAAGAGGTTCTCGACATCTGGCGGTTGACCAGGCGCGACCTTCTTTGGCGCACTGGGGCTAGCCTGCTTGGACGCTCCGGGGTTCGTCGTCTCCGAGAGCAGCCGCTGAAGACTGGCTGCACTCGTGACACTGCATTTCATCGTCGTACCCATCTCCTTCAGAGCGCCGACGCACGCCTGCACGTTCTCGATGCTGGACTTGGCTTTCCGAGATTGCTTGATAGCATTCCGTGCGCTGAGAAGGTGCACGGTTCCGGCGCTGAATACAATCTGGCTAAGCTGCACGGTCGAGTACTGCAACCCGGGACACCGACGGTGGATCGTGATGATGTCGACAATCTTGGATGCAGCCTTCTCGCATTTGGCAACCGAATTGTCCGTCAGAGTATCTTGCTGACCAGACTGTAGTTGCGCGAACCATGGCCGGTGAAGCAGGATCATCGTGAAAAAGTAGAAGGCGTGCAGGTTGAGGATGTGAGACGGGACGATAGCCTCAGAGTCGTCCGCGGCTGGCAGTCGCAGGGCTTCAGGAAGTGTTTCTGTCCATTGCTCGAGGGAGGTGCTGAAGAGAGTTAGTAACGCGGAACCCGATGTCAAACTCACTCGAGCTCTGAGACCATATGCCTGATGTTGTTGGAGCGCGTGTCGAAGCTAGTCGAATACACAGTGCTCAGCACTCGTTCCGCAATGATGCAGAGCTTGCACATCCAGACCCACGTCGTGCTCCGCCACCCCTTGACAGGTTGCCGAGGCAAAGCGGACATGTTGGCCACAAGGTCCTTTGTGATGGGATCGAACGAGTACGTGACCTTAGTCTCCATGATTGGATGCCACAGCACTTCGTCTTCCTCGGGGTCTGGGGCAGGCACCGGAATGTCGTGGTTGCACAACACGATGCTCGCGCTCCGTCCAACATACGTGCTCCAGCATCTTACGAGTTAGCATGTCAGCTTCGTCAGCAACTCACTTATCCAGGATGTACGCCGAGTAGAACATCTTGTAGCGGTACTGTCTCGTCTCGTCCAATATCGTGCCATTGTTGACCCAGTACGAGCAGCTCGTTCCAAGTCCCACTGTATGTTAGCTGAGGGCTTCATATTTCCAGAAGCTCACAAGCTTGAACAAGCCTGAATCCAACTCCGGCGTAGACAAATCCGAGGTTCTGACGTGCGACGATGGCGTGGTACGTTCCGAGTAGCAACACGCCGGACACGGTGCTGAGCATGGCTGACTCGACTTCGTCCTCAAAGAGGTCCTTCGCCCGTCTCGAGAACGCCGTTCTTAGCCGTTCGCGAACCTGAGGGTCAATCTGCAGCAGCGACACTCCGATCGCGAGAACGATGTTGTGCAGCATCGGGCTGTAATACGCGGACTGCCGTGGCCGAATGACGGTACCGTCGACGGCGGGGGCAGTTCGCAGATCTGTCCGGAACTCTTTCTCGTGCACCCACATGCACTGCGGGTTGAAGTAGTCGAAGAACAGCCGCAGCACCTCGTCGTGTGTGGCCTGGTCGAGTTCGGGGGAAGGTAGGGAAGACTCCTCCTTCCGCGGTGTGAGGTTAGCCACCCGCTCCACTCGTCGCAGCGAAGCGCCCGCGAGATTTGACGGCAATGCCGGCGCAGATTCTGGATGCTTGAACACAGAGGTGTGGCCGCACTCAACGAGCTGACCCGTCTCCTCGTCAATCTGGGGTCAGTCAACTGCTCCCGAAGCTTCCTCACCTTGAGCCGATCAGACCCATGGTTCACGGGTTTGAGCGCCTTCTTGTCCTTGTCCTCTGACGTGGCCTCGTCGATCGCGGTGGGGCTGATGCCGTGTGACTTGAGGATGCTCTCGAGTGACCGGACGCGCGACTCAAGCGAGGCGACGTACGCTTTCGGCGTGGACCGTCTGCCGTCCTGCTCAGGGGTGTAGACGCAGTCTTCCTTGTAAACCTTGCAGATGGCTGCATGTTAGCTGGAGTGGAGGAGGGGCCCAGCGAATGCACGTACCGCATGATGGTTGGCCGCCGTCGCACTTTGTTTTCCTGCACGCAGTGGTTAGTATCTTTGTTTCCTTCGTCTGTCATGGATCAAGTGGAGGAAGATACGCACCTCAGCCGACACGAGTTGCACGCTCGCGAAATGTGGGACACGCGCCTGCGGGATGTCTTGGGTCCGAGCAGAGAGTCGTCTGCTGGTCGGACGCGTGATTTGGACCGCTCTTCTGGTGTCGGTTTTGTGACCATGGTTGTGGCTGATGAGGAGAAAGGAAGGCATCAAGAGACCGGTCGGTCGGGTGGTGGATGCAAAAGCCCCAGGGCAAGGTCCGAGATCTTGTGGGCGTGGGCTGGGGTGCCGCGAGGGTGGGGGCGGGGGAGCCAAGGGGAAGGATCAGAGGAATGGAAACTACGGCCAACTCGGTCCAATAGTTGCCCAACGGGGCTCCCATGGCGATGCCGATGGTGGCCGAACTTCACCGGAGATTAGAATCCCAGAGGCACCATGATAACAACGTCGCCTGTGCTTAGTGCAGCTCACTTGTCTCGGAGCATCAATCGTCTCTCAGTCTCTAGAGAAGAGCAACCGCTGCAGCCGTAGGCCAACCTGGAATTGGCGTGTTCCTTCCTCAACCCTGACTGAACTGCTTATCGCACGCTCGACATTGAACTAACCGCGGTATGCCTGCCACACCGTACTCAACCTGCTTCTACTTCGACGCACACTACCTCTACAATTTGGAGGACTAGGCATGGAAATCAACCACTGAGAGATGCTTCCGTTGCGGGGGAAGGTCAGGACCTTGTAATGTTAATGTCACCTATCGCTGCGCATTGCCCGGGAGCAGCAGGTATGATCTTCGCAAGCCCACGACACATGTGGTGCCACTGAGCAATAATGTTCCCGGCTTTGACGACTTCCGGGGTTCTCGGAGTGAGGGGGGAGCTGGGGACAGGACCGTGTGAGCGAGGTCAAAAGCGGGTAACTTACTTGATGTTAAGTAGCACTTATAGGACCCAAAGCTGTCCTTCGACATCAGGCACATGTGGCTGCCATCTCCTTCTATACATTTAATATTTTATCCGCAAGCGAACGAAGTGAGAAGTAGTTATTGTCGGTCATTAATGCACAGTCCTCAGCATCCTAAGCTTTTCGTGCGCCCTAAGTGTTCCCGAGCAATGGCGACATGTCTCTCTTGAGCCTTGACATCTGTCAAATGTGTCTCGGCCTAAAGATTCGCCACCATCCTCCCTCTAGGTCGTGTAGCGACCGAGATCAAGGCCACAACTGCCTCTGCACAGTCCAGGAGGTGATCCAGCAGCGCCTCGCGGAGTGCCGTAAGGGCCAGACCGATCCCAGTGATTCGACAAGTTCCGCGACCAGTGAAAGATGGCCCAGCCATGAGCATCTCGGGCGAGCTCGACTTTGACAGGTACCCCGATTCCCCTGCCTCCCCTTCCCCGCAGCGCTACCTTAACTCATTCCTGTCCCTCATCAACACACTCGGAGAGGGTGAGATCGTTCTCGTCTCGGGCTCACCCACCATCGTGAACAATGTCACCAAGTTTACCGAGGACGACGGAAATGTCCAGACGATCATTGTGGGTGAAGACTGAGTCCTTAACCGGACATAGAATCGCGACTACGAAGGATCGGAAGGAAAAGGAACAGAAGGAATAGGACGGCACAGAAGACTGGAATGGAATGAATGGTTGTAGTATGCATTAAATGAGATCATCTGCCTTCTCTACTAGCTCGGGCTCAGGCTCCGGAGCCGGTGGCGGCGGGGCTTTCTTCGGCCGTGCAGCGTCAACAGCGTCGGCGAGGAGGTGCACGAGACGGTCAAGACCCGTGCCGTACTTGGCACTGATGACGAGGACCTCAGCGTCGGCCGCCTGCTTCAGCACCTCGACCTTGTCCTTGATCTCATCCTCGGGCAGCTCGTCCGTCTTGTTCAGTGCGACGATGCGGATCCGCTCTGAGAGGCCCTCCTTGTACGCCTCGAGCTCAGTGTGCAGCGTCTGCATGTCGGCGACGGGGTCAGGGCGGCGTGCATCGAGCACATACGCGAGTGCGAGCGAGCGCTCAATCGAGCGGAGGAACGAGTGGCCGAGTCCCACATTCTCCGAGGCACGGGCGAGCAGACCAGGGTTGTCCGAGATCGTGAAGCGGGTCTTCTCGGGGACATCGCGCTTCGCAGCACGAGGAAGAGGCTGGTAGTCACCCCGCTGTCTAGCCGCCTCGTCTGCAGCACGCTCGTCCTCCGTGTCTTCAACCGGGTTCTGCATCGCGGCCGCCCACGTTCCGTCCTCGAGCACGCGCACGACACCAATCTGCGGGTGCAGTGTCGTGAACGCGTAGTTTGCGACTTCAGCGCGGCGACCAGTCAATTGACGGAGGAGCGTGCTCTTCCCCGCGTTCGGGAGGCCGACGAGACCGACATCAGCGAGCAGCTTCAGCTCAAACTCGAACGTCCTCGTCGGCGGGAGCACACCGCGACTCGCGAGTCGGGGATGCCGTGTACCGAGGGTGACGAAGTGGGGGTTGCCGAATCCACCGACGCCGCCTCGGGCGAGCAGAATCGGCTCAGTGATGGGCTCGGCGATGTCTAGCTCGAGCGGCGGTTCGACGTCGAAACCAGGCGTTGTCCGGGACCACCGACCAGCTCGCCGCAGGAGCGTCTCCGCCTCGCGGATGTCACGGTCGCTCGCCTCCAGGTTCGGGTGCTTCACGAGCCATCGCTCGCGTGTCCGCTTGTGCCGCTCCTCGCGGGGGAGGTCCAGATCGTCGTACTCGCGCCCAACCTTTTCTGCCTCGCCCTCTCGCCGCACTTCACGGATCACCGTGCCGACTGGCACTGCCACCAGCACGTCCTCGCCTCTCCGTCCGTGCCTCAGGTTGCCCGCTCCGTTGCCACCCTGTCCACCGATCAGCCGCTTCGAAACTGACGACAGGGACGACAGGTGCGGGTTCGTTGTGAGGTACACTGCACCGCCAGGTCCGCCGTTGCCGCCTGACGGTGGCCCAAGTCCGCGCTTCGTCGGCAGGAACGCCGAGGTTCCGGCACCGCCCTTGCCTGCTGTCAGCTACATTAAGGGGCTACCCACCTCCCCGCACAGTGACCTTGAGAAAGTCGACGAAGTCTCCGCCCTGGCGCCCGCGTTTGACCTCCATCTTTTTCCGCCGCCGGTGCAGCTCGCCGGTGACATTGCCAAAGTCGTCCTCCGTCTCCTCAATGTGCACCGGGTCGGGCTGCGGGATCGTATGCTTCAGCCGCGAGCCGCAAGGCCTGCAGGCCCTGCACAGCGGTCGGAGTCGTCGGAGCATGGTGTAATGTACAGTGTTAATGGCGCTGAAATTCGGGCACGAATGACATCAAGCTCCCCAGTCACGTGACTCCATCAGAGTAACAGGAGCTCTGAAAGTCCGGGATTTCTGATGTTGAGCGAGGCGAAGCCTGCCTGCGGAGAGAGTATATGAAAGAGCAACGATGGACGCAGCGGGTGGACTACGTGCGCTGTCAGCTTCCTGGTAGGGTCGTGGTAGAGGACTTGCCACAGCACCTCTACAGTGGAGGAAGGTCACCACGCGGAAGCAAAATGAGAGTGTCGGCGACGCCCAACGTCATCGTTGTTGTTCCTCGGTCTCAACATCAGCCGACCATCCGACCATGGACATCGACAGCGACATCGACGCGCGGCTCTCCGCAGCGGCGGGACAGGGGCAGCGCGAGCGAGTGGAGGGATACCTCTCTCTCCTCGCCGAGCTGCTCACGACGAAACCTGTCCCGGTGCAGGCGCTCATCAAGTTCGGCCAGCACTTCACCACCTCGACGACTATGGCTATGGTCGTCGGGTCGCGTGTTCTCGACGCACTTGTGGCTTCTCTCTGCGTGGGACTGCAGCTCGACGTCGACATCAACGACAACGGGGATAAGGAGAAGTGGACACAGCTTGGGAAGCAGGCGTTCGGAGGTGAGTGACTTCTGTTCTCCAAGCCTGGCAAGCGGTATGCACCCTCCACCACCGCTCGGGTTTTAGAGGAAGCTATGCCACTCGGTACGCTAGCTGACATTCAGATGAGGAAGGCGAGGAGGCGAGGAAGGCGGTTATCGAGGGTGTGCTGGAGCCGGACCTGGCGGGTTGGTGTGAGGAGCAGACGACGACGCTGCGACATGCGCTCAGTCTGATTCGGCAGAAGGAGGAAGACTGGTACGGGGCCGCCAGGGCGCTAATGAACATTCCCCTCGAGGGTGGTGGGCGGTAAGTTAGGTGTGTCGCCGGCAGGCAAGAAGCTCATATCAGAATTGTCACCGACGAGGACAAACTAGTAGTGTACATCAAGATCGTTCGTCTACTTCTCGAGGTAAGCTGTCTGCTCGTGCCTTTTAGCTGACATGCAGTGCGGCGAGTCTGGCCACGCGCAGACGTACTTCTCGCGTGCGCAGTCGCTGATCCAGCCGAGTACGGACCACAAGACACAGCTCGAGTTCCGCCTGTCACACGCGCGCCTGCTTGACTACTTTGCGCGTTTCACAGAGGCTGCGCAGAAGTACCACGAGATCTCCTTTGACACAGCGATCGACACGGACGACCGTGCCCACATGCTCGCCGCAGCTGTTACGACGTCTATCCTCGCCCCAGCCGGCCCGCCGAGGCAGCGCATGCTCGCGAGCCTGAACCGCGACGAGCGCATGCAATCTCTCCCGCCGCACCTCGGCACGATGCTCAAGAAGATGCTGCTCGAGTACATCGTGCGTCCCGAGGAGGTTGAGGAGTTTGAGCGCGGACTCGAGCCGCACCAGCGCGCCATCGTCGAGGGCGGTGGTACTGTGCTCGAGCGTGCGATCCGCGAGCACAACGTCGGCGCCTGTGCCAAGGTGTACGACAACGTCAGCTTCGACGGGCTCGGAGAGCTGCTCGGACTCGACGCCGCCGCTGCTGAGGCGACTGCTCGCCGTATGATTGAACAGGGACGGTGAGTACCGAAATGGTCTAATCTGTAGCTGACATCAGCCTTCGCGCGTGGATTGACCAGCCCCTTGGTCTGCTGTACTTCGAGTCGCGCAACGTGCACGACTCGGCAGACGCGCAGGGCACCGCTGGAGGACTCGGCATCGAGCGCACCGAGGCGCCGATCGAGCCCGTCTCGTGGTCTGAGAGGTGGGACGACCGCATCCGCGCAACGAGTCTGAAGGTGAGTTAAAGATGCTACATCCAAACTGATAACTAGGTCGAGGCCCTCGCGGCTACCATCCAGGAGCGCGGACTCGTCGCGTAACCGATACTGTATATACATCTATGACCATGTAACATTCTATCTGTGTAATCTGGCACCTTCACTGCGTCCACAGCGTCCCGATAGGCTCGACGGGGTCAAGAGCGCGCTGTGCCTCAGCCCAGATGGCTTCCTCGACCTCATCAAGCGTGCCCTCAGCCGAAACCTCGACCATGCGCTCCTGTCCATGTTTCCGCCTAAGGTCGTCGAACACAGCAGCGAACTGCCTTCGCACCTCCTTCTGCAGCTCGACGTTCTCGTACCGCTCCTGTCCATACGCACCACGCTGCGCCGCAACCTCAGGGGAGAGAGTGAGGTACAGTGTCAGGTCGGGTAACGGGAGGCCAACGTCCGGCACCTGACAGTAACCAAAGTCGAGCCCCTTGGCGGCACTGAAGGCGAGCCCGCTGAACGCGTAGCGGTCCACGACGACGGACTCGCCGGACTCGAGCGAGGCGAGAATCGAGCTGACGCACTCCCAGCGGTTCGCGCTGAAGAGGAGGTGGATCGCATGGTCATCCATCTCAGCCTTTGACTGGAGGTACGCATCGATCATCTTGCCGATGCCTGTCGTGCGGTCTGTCGTTAGCTCGGAAGAGGTAGTCGCAGCTCAGGCTGCAATACCTGTGGATATTGACTCACCAGGGAACTTCTGGAGGCGTGCCTTGCGGCCCTCCTTCTGCAGACGTGCAATGAGGCGGTCGACCTGCGTCGTCTTCCCGGAGCGGTCGAGACCCTCGAACACGATGAGCGCTCCGCGTTGCACCATTGCTGTCCTGTTTGTTGTTGTTGCTAGCTAGCGTTGACTTTCTGACGCGCTCGCGTCATGACCTTCCTCCTGGACCGTGGGGGTGGAGGTCAAATGCAAGCCTGCCTTTGCTTCCGCTAATGCTGAGACATTACAATCCATCGGATTCAATGTGCTAATCGTCAATAGAAAGCAGCTGAAGTGATGTGTCATCCTCATTCCCCAAGTGTCAGGCCCACTCACTCGCTGTGCAAGTGGTGACGTTGTACTCTGCTCTCAGGACCTGTGCTCAGCTACACCTCAACATCAACCTCTATCCACCATGGCACAGCGGCTCCCGCCCCTCGTCATCGACAATGGTACCGGCTACACCAAGATGGGGTGAGCGTCTCTCATCTTTCCGCGCGGTTCTGGCGCAGACACAGCGCTTCCTCCGTGGAGCTCGTGCTCGTGCCAGTGCTCCGACGTCGAGTGTTCATGACATCGTTCGGCTGGGCGGACTACGGACATCTGAAGAGCAGGATCACTGATACACAGCTTCGCCGGTAACTCGGAGCCCTCGTTCGTGTTTCCGACTGTGATCGCGACGCGCCAGGCGGCGTCGAGCTCGAACCAGGCCCGCGGAGGACGCACTCAGCCCACGCGAGTTGGCGGAGTCGAGGACCTCGACTTCTACATCGGCGACGAGGCCATCGCCAACAGCCGGTGAGCAAGCAGCTAAGGAAACGGAGGTGTAAGCTAACTGTCAGAACCTACTCGCTGCACAACCCCATCCGCCACGGCATGATCGACAACTGGGACCTGATGGAGCGCTTCTGGGAGCAGTCCATCTTCAAGTACCTTCGTGCCGAGCCTGAGGACCACTACGTTCTTCTGGTGAGTTGGCTGGAGTTGATTTTTGAACTGACAGTCAGACTGAGCCTCCCCTCAATCCTCCCGAGAACCGCGAGAACACGGCCGAGATCATGTTCGAGTCCTTCAACGTCGGTGGCTTGTACATCGCTGTTCAGGCCGTGCTTGCGCTCGCGGCGTCGTGGACCTCGTCCAAGGTCTCGGAGCGCACTCTGACCGGTGTTGTTATCGACTCTGGAGACGGTGTCACTCGTGAGTTGAAGACTGCTCTTGGCAACTGACCCACAGACACCATCCCCGTCGCCGAGGGCTACGTGATCGGCTCATCGATCAAGCACATCCCCATCGCCGGTAGCGACATCACCAAGTTTGTGCAGCAGCTGCTGCGTGACCGCGGAGAGACGGCGAACATCCCGCCCGAGGACCAGATGCGTGTCGCGGAGAAGATCAAGGAGGACTACACGTACGTGTGCCAGGACATTGTGAAGGAGTTCCGGAAGTACGACACGGACCCGTATCGCTACTTTGCGCGGTATGCTGGCGAGCACTCTGTGACCGGAAGGCAATACAATGTGGATGTTGGATACGAGCGTTTCCTTGCTCCGGAGATCTTCTTCAACCCCGAGATCTACAGCTCAGATTTCCTGACGCCTCTGCCCGAGGTCGTCGACAACGTGATCCAGAGCTCGCCGATCGACGTCCGTCGTGGACTGTACAAGAACATTGTTCTTTCGGGAGGCTCCACCATGTTCAAGGACTTTGGCAAGCGCCTGCAGCGCGACATCAAGCACATTGTCGACGGCCGCATCCAGATGTCCGAGGACCGCTCCGGAAACCTGATCAAGAGCTCTGGCGTCGAGGTCAACGTCATTTCTCACAAGCGCCAGCGCTACGCCGTCTGGTACGGTGGATCGCTGATGGCATCGACGCCCGAGTTCTATAACGTCTCGTACTCGCGCGCCGACTACGAGGAGTGCGGCCCCAGCCTTGTCCGCCGGTTCTCCATCTTCGGCTCGGCCAACTAAGCGGAGGAAGCGGGCTTGCTGCTAACGCACGCACCCGGGAACTATGGGTTTAACGCACAAATCGTAGTCTTTTAGATAGAAGTTTATGAATACCGTAAGCAGGGAGCAGGGCGCCGCATGCATCGCTGGCGTTGGCGATGGCTGGGCCAACGGCCGAGGGCGCCGTGTCAGGGTCGGAGTCAGGCGATCGGCGGCGCTGCCAGCCAGCGAAATCCACGAGTGACATAGCGTCATCGCCCCCGCGTTCCCTCACCCAGCTCAGCCTCAAGGATCCACGCCCCGCACCTGTACCCCCAACCTGCAACCGGCACACGCACCGTGACGACTCATCGAGCCTGAGCCGAAACACGACTCACCTCCAGTCAACTCAACGTCTCTCTCTTGCATCCAACCACTCCACCATGTCTCGCCGTTCATCAGCGTCAGGACGGCGCTTCAGCGAGGAAACCCTCCAGCTCCGCCGGCGGCGCTCAGTCAGCGCGATCCAGGGTGTGGACGCCGCCGAGTTCCTCGCCTCCCGTCCTCGCAGGCTCAGCATCGCCAAGCCCCGCGCAGCTCGTAAGTGGCTCGAGTACCCGCAGCTCCTCGTCGCGATCCTCATCGTCTTCGTGTTCCTGTAAGTGTGTCGAATGTGTCTGCCATGCCGATGTCCCGAATTCCGAACCTACGCCTCAACCCTCCGGCCGACATTTCGACGGGCACTCCACCCAGCTCAGTTATTGGGCAACCAAGCTAACAAACAGCGCCGGCATCGCGATCTCGATTTGCTTCCAGACCTCGATTCCGACCTCGGTCCTGCGCAACGTGCACTCCCAGCTGGCGGAGAGGAGTGCGTACTTCGCGCGCAAGTCGAACATCTTCAACCGCATCTTCGTCAAGAACACCTGGGGCTGGACCGTCGCCGCATACCTCTTCCACCTCCTGACTGCCCCCGGCCGTCCGCCAAACACCACCGCCGTCGTGCCGGGCAAGTGCAACCCTGCCTTGCATGTCTGGTCGCCGCACCAGAGGCAGACGCGGAGCCAGCGCATGGCGACGCTCGTGTTAGCCTCGCTCGCGTGGATCGCATTCACGGCGTGGATGTTCGGTGCCGGCCTGAACGACCGCATCATCCAGGCGACGGGCGGCGAGTGCGCCGTTCCCCTGCGCGGCCTCGCGCACCGCTTCGGCATGGCCCCCGTCGAGGCGCTCATCGCCGACACTGGCCGCCAGCCCCAGGTCCACGGCGACGACGTGTACCTCCCCCTGCCGCACCGGTTCTGCCAGACGACGCCGTTGATTGAGAAGAACCACCCGCATCTGTTCAACTTCCTCCGTGATGCGCACGGCGTGCACGAGCGTGTTCACGCCGCCCTCCGCCTGCCTCCTCCGCGGTGGAGCGGCGGCTTCGATGTCTCTGGCCACGCCTTCCTCCTCACGCTCGGCGCGCTGATTCTGGCCAGCGAGCTCGCGCCGTCCTGGCGCTCCGCGCTCGCCAAGAAGGCCGCCGGCGTCCGCGTCCTGAGCAACACAAACATGCGCCCGACGCTGCGACACCGTCTCCACGTCCTCAGCACTATTGGGGGCACGGCGCTCCTCGGTCTCTGGGTGTGGATGCTCTTCATGACAGCTATCTACTTCCATGACCCGGACGAGAAGCTCGCTGGTCTGGTTCTGGGATTGATTGCGGCGTTCGGCGTCCATCTCGCGGTTCCGAGGCAGCCGACCCAGGTCGTCGAGTACAAGGTCCGCGGACCCACGAGACGCCCCAGCCCTAAGAGGGAGGACTCGGTCGAGGCCGCGAACAAGGTCGTTGGCGACTATGAGGTGCTCGGCGACGATGGCGAGGTCGAGATCCTTGACGAGCACGCCGTGTTCGTTGAGTAGGTTGGCCCAAGCACCAAACATCTAGATCTATACACTCCTTCTCCTTTGATACACGAGTACACGACATGAATCTGAAGTCTTATGCCGTTGCGTGGGCAGAAGCACATCTAGCAAGGGCGACGTCGACCCACGCTAACCAGAGACCGTGCGCCGGCAAAGGTGTAGGGAGACCATGTTACAGCATGCATGAAACCGTGAAACCGGAAGGCGACCTGAGAGACCAAAACACTACGCTACAAACAGTTGTTACATTCAGTGGGACATCTTGATGCCGATGATGATGGCGACGACGGCCGCGACAGCAATGAGCGCGACGGCGCCAACGACGATCTGCCTATCAGCTTTGTTCCGGCCACCAGCCAGCTGCATCTCACCTTCGTCCTAAGTGAGCGCCGGGGCCGGACGTGCGTGAACCCGATACTTGGGTGATCGAGATCGACCTCTGGGCCTGTCTTGTCAGATGTGAGCGGCCTTGGGACGGGGTTGCATACCATGCTTCTCCTCGTCAAAGTTGATGAGCGGCTTGGGTTTGACGCGGCGCCCGCGGCGCCCGCGCTTGCCTTTGCCGGTTAGCGGCTCGTCGGATCCGTCGGTCTCGAGCGCGGCCGCGTTCGCGCCCAGTACTCCGCGCGCGGCGGCGATAGCCTCCTGAGCCGCGAGGAAGGAGTCGCGCCGCGTCTCGACTTCGTCATCCCCGTCGGCCGGCGTCACGGAGATTGTCGGGATGATTAGCGTCGACTCGGGCTTCTTCCGCCCCGCGCCGAAGGTGTCCTTGAGCGATTTGGACGACGACTTTGGTGTCAGAGTGCGGATCGCGGGCACGCCAGTCACTACGTTGGGGTGCGCCGGCGCCGCGTTGAGGAGCGCCCCGACGAGCTGCTTCTCGTCGATATGTTGCCTGCTGTTAGTTTCTGCGAGCAAACTCAGCTCACATCGCAGAGAGGACTGCTTGTCGCTCTGGATTGAGAGAGGTGAGGTGAGGCGTCCAGTCAGAGAGGGATGAGGTGCGGCGCGGAGTTGGAGAGGTCGGAGGAAGATCAGTTGCAGAGGAACAGTGGTCAAAGGAGGGAGGTGGCAAGAGGGTATGACGGAGCACCGTTGTCGGGGACTCGGACAGCGAGAGAAGAGAGGATCGTCAAGACGTATACAGAAAAAGAGAGAGGAACGGGCGTCTGTCCTGCGTGCTTTGCTTGCGAGGATGGCGGCCGAGTCAGAGGAGTCGTGAGGGAGACGTGACCACGCTCAGACGGGACAAGGAGGTCGGAGTAGAGAACGAGGAGAGAAGGTGGCGAAGGTGACGAAAGGAGTGTGAAGGCGACGGACAATGTGGGATGGGATGTGTGTGCGTCGTCGTCGTCGTCGTTGGAGACGGTATGGGATAGAGAGGTGGGCCCGTGCGTGTATGTGGTCGTTGCTGGGTGTTGCTGTGGACCGAGTGGAGCTGAGGCGAGGTCAGTGGCGTGCTACTGTGTACCGGTACGGCGCACGGGGCTCTGGCCGCAGCGCGATGGAGATCTCTGTGTGTACGTTGTCTACGTCAGCGATCAGCGCGAGCAACGTGCTCCCAACGCCGGAAAGGGAAGGAGCGACGCGTGAGACGCCCAGAATATCTTAGCATCTTAGCGTCGCACAGGAGACAACGAGGTACAGGAGAATGAATGAATGCCGACAGCGACGCCAAGCACAGGCCCACGGCCCATATCGGCGCACAAGCCCTGACCACGCGGCTCCTAGCGCCATCGCCGCCAGCAGCACATGCAGCACACGATATCACCCGCAACGGGCCATTTTGCCTGTGCAGGCTCCGTCCTTCAGCTTCACATTGTCACAGCTCTGAAGGCATGAACCCGCCAGCTCTGTACTCTCCATGTCGCTGGCGCGAGCACGGCGTCCGTCGACCATCGATACCGCCAAATGACGGCGGACCGTGAGCCGTGGCTTGAAACAAGAAACGCTTTGTGGGGAAAGTTGGCTGCATCGGTGCTGTAAATGGCAGTTTTTGGCGCAGTGTGGTGCCGTACCGTACGTGCAGAGCGTAGAGCATGATATAATCACAGAGCATTGGTGTAGTCGTTGTGAACTCTACAGAGGTCGTCCATGTCCGGTGTCTCTTGGTGCGAGACGGCGCATTCTCCGGTGAGACGCGCGACTGCCACAACGGAAATTGCGTGTCCACGCGGAACCTTATTTGCGGCGGTCGCCTGCTGTGCTGCTGCGTGGCAGACGGTGCGCCCCGGGGAGTCACGTGACAAGCGTCCACCGCCTCCAGCTCGCTGCACCCTGGAACGCGCCGTCACTGCCCTCAGCGCAGTGGTCGTCATCCTCGTGTGTGCCGTCTCCATCCCTCCAGTTGACTCTGACGACCCCCTTCCCCTCCCCCTTCACCCCATATCCCTCTTTCCCGCATCTCGTCACCTTATTCCCGGCTCGACTGTCGCCCACACCGACTGCAGAGCCACCAAAACCAGTTGAATCACTGGCGGATTCAGTATACCTCCACCTTTCGCACTTTCCACGTCGGCACAACTACCACTCTCCCTCCGTTACACCTAGAGTCGACGACGACACCCCACCACCATGGGTGACAAGCCCATTGTCGTAAGTTTACGGTAGCTTGAAGGAACTCCGCTGACATCCAGTTTACCGAGCATGTTCAGGTGCGCTAGATCGATTACCCCAGACAAGCGCTCGGGCCGTGAGATGATGAATCAACTGACATAGCACAGCTCACCGCGCTGGGCATCCAGCCCGCCTCCATCTCGTTCCAGACGTTGACCCTTGAGTCAGACCACTTCATCTGCGTGTAAGTCTGCTAGCGCATGTGCTTCTGAACTAACGGCAGGCGGGAAAATGTCAACGACACGAACCAGGTTGTCATCGTCGACCTGGCTGATGCCAACAATGTCATGAGGAGACCGAGTACGTGCTGTGTGCCGCATGACCGCTGACCGTTTCAGTCACCGCCGACTCGGCGATCATGCACCCCAAGGAGAAGATCATCGCCCTCAAAGGTAGGTTGCCTTGGTTACTTCGTTGCTAACCCCGCCCAGCTGGCCGCCAGCTTCAGGTCTTTAACCTCGCCACCAAGCAGAAGCTCGGATCTCACGTCATGAACGAGGATGTCACTTTCTGGGCCTGGATCAACGACACGACCCTCGGCATGGTCACTGAGCACTCGGTCTACCACTGGAAGGTGACTGAGGGCCAGGCTGCGCCTCAGAAGATCTTCGATCGCCACGCCTCGCTCAACGGCAACCAGATCATCAACTACCGCATGAGCGACGACGGCCAGTGGCTCGTCCTCGTCGGTATCTCGTCGAACCCCGCTGCCGGCCAGCCCGGCTCGAACGCCTTCAAGATCAAGGGTTCGATGCAGCTCTACTCGCTCGAGCGCGGTGTCTCGCAGCCCATCGAGGGTCACGCCGCTGCTTTCACCACTGTCAAGATGGAGGGCGCCTCGCAGCCTAGCAAGCTGTTCTGTTTCGCCGTTCGTTCCGGCAACGGCGCCAAGCTCCATGTCGTCGAGATCGGCCACCAGGCTGGCCAGCCCGCATTCCCCAAGAAGGCTGTCGACGTCTTCTTCCCGCCGGAGGCCACCAACGACTTCCCCGTCGCCATGCAGGTTTCGAAGAAGCACGGCATCATTTACCTCGTCACCAAGTTCGGCTTCATCCACCTGTACGAGGTCGAGAGCGGACAGTGCATCTACATGAATCGCATCTCAGGCGACACCATCTTCACCACCGCCCCCTACGAGCAGCTCAACGGTATCATTGGTGTCAACCGCAAGGGTCAGGTCCTCTCCGTCAGCGTTGACGAGGACACCATCGTACCCTTCATTCAGAGTAAGTTGCGCTGTTGAACTCCTAACTGACTCCAGACACCCTCAACAACCCCGAGCTCGCCATCAAGCTGGCCACTCGTGCTGGCCTCCCCGGTGCCGACAACATGATCATGGAGCAATACCAGCGGTACCTCCAGAGCGGCCAGTACAACGAGGCTGCCAAGGTCGCTGCCAACTCGCCCCGCGGTATCCTGCGTACTCCCCAGACTATCGAGACCTTCAAGCAGCTGCCTAACGTCCCTGGCTCGCTCTCGCCGATCCTCCAGTACTTCGGCATTCTTCTCGAGAAGGGCGAGCTCAACAAGTACGAGTCGCTTGAGCTCGCTCGCCCGGTCATCCAGCAGGGCAAGAAGCAGCTGCTCGAGAAGTGGCTCAAGGAGAACAAGCTCGAGTGCAGCGAGGAGCTCGGTGACATGGTCCGCCAGGTCGACATGAACCTCGCGCTCTCGGTCTACCTCCGCGCCAACGTCCCCAACAAGGTCGTCGCCTGCTTTGCCGAGCTCAACCAGTTCGACAAGATTGTTCTTTACTCTAAGAAGGTCGGCTACACCCCCGACTACGCGCAGCTGCTCCAACACCTTGTCCGCATCAACCCTGACAAGGGTGCTGAGTTCGCTACTCAGCTCGTTAACGACGAGAACGGCCCTCTCGTCGATCTCGACCGCGTTGTCGACATCTTCATGGCCCAGAACATGGTTCAGCAGGTCACCTCCTTCCTCCTTGATGCCCTCAAGGACAACAAGCCTGAGCAGGGACATCTCCAGACTCGTCTGCTCGAGATCAACCTGACCAACGCTCCTCAGGTCGCCGACGCCATCCTCGGCAACGAGATGTTCACCCACTACGACCGCCCCCGTATCGCGAACCTCGCCGAGAAGGCTGGCCTCGCACAGCGCGCTCTCGAGCACTATGACGACATCAACGACATCAAGCGCGTCGTCGTCCACACTCCCCTTTTCAACTCGGACTGGCTCATCAACTACTTCGGCAAACTCACCGTCGAGCAGTCGTTCGAGTGCATGCGTGAGATGCTCAAGTCCAACATGCGCCAGAACAGCGCCATCGTCGTCCAGATTGCCACCAAGTACTCTGACCTCCTTGGCCCCGTCAAGCTCATCGAGATGTTCGAGCAGTTCAAGTCGGCCGAGTGCCTCTATTACTACCTCGGATCGATCGTCAACCTCTCCGAGGACCCCGAGGTTCACTTCAAGTACATCCAGGCCGCTACCCGCACTGGTCAGATCCGCGAGGTCGAGCGCATCTGTCGCGAGTCGAACTACTACAACCCCGAGAAGGTCAAGAACTTCCTCAAGGAGGCCAAGCTCGAGGACCAGCTCCCTCTCATCATCGTCTGCGACCGCTTTGACTTCGTCCACGACCTCGTGCTTTATCTCTACCAGAACGGTCTCACCAACTTCATCGAGATCTACGTCCAGCGCGTCAACGCTGCCCGTACTCCTCAAGTCATTGGTGGTCTCCTGGACGTCGATTGCGACGAGAGCACCGTCAAGAACCTGCTCATGTCGGTCACCGGCACCTTCCCCATCGAGGAGCTCGTTGAGGAGGTCGAGAAGCGCAACCGCCTCAAGCTCATCCTTCCCTGGCTCAACCAGAAGGTCGAGCAGGGTTCGACCGACAAGGAGGTCTACAACGCTGTTGCCAAGATCTCGATCGACTCGAACAACAACCCTGAGGCTTTCCTCAAGGACAACAACCTGTACGACCCCGCTATCGTCGGAAAGTACTGCGAGAAGCGCGACCCGTACCTCGCCTACATCGCGTACGCCAAGGGCTTCTGCGATGACGAGCTCATCAACGTCACCAACGACAACCAGATGTACAAGCACCAGGCTCGCTACCTCGTCAAGCGTCGTGACGTCGACCTCTGGACTCAGGTTCTCAACCCCGAGAGCATCCATCGTCGCGCTCTGATCGACCAGGTTGTTTCTACCGCCATCCCCGAGTGCACCGATCCCGACGATGTCTCCGTCACCGTCAAGGCCTTCATGCACATGGAGCTCCACGGGCCCCTTATCGAGCTTCTCGAGAAGGTCATCCTCGAGCCCTCGCCGTTCAGTGACAACAAGTCGCTCCAGTCGCTCATGTTCCTTACCGCGATCCGCAACGACAAGGGACGTGTTATGGGTTACATCAACAAGCTCGAGGGTTACGACGTCGAGGCGATCGCCAAGGTCGCTACCGAGTCTGAGCTGTACGAGGAGGCGTTCACGATCTACCAGAAGCACAACATGCACGCTGAGGCCATGAACGTCCTTGTCGAGCACATGGTCTCGATCGACCGCGGTGTCGCTTACGCCAACAAGGTCAACGAGCCCGCCGTCTACAGCCGTCTCGCCAAGGCCCAGCTTGACGGTCTCCGTGTCAAGGACGCCATCGACTCGTACATCAGGGCCGATGACCCTTCGAACTTTGAGGAGGTCATCGAGATCGCCAACCGTGCTGGCAAGAACGACGACCTTGTCCGCTACCTCCAGATGGCCCGCAAGACTGCTCGTGAGCCCAAGATCGACACTGAGCTCGCGTACAACCTCGCGAAGACCAACCGTCTCCGTGACATGGAGGAGTTCCTGTCGATGACCAACGTCGCCGATATCCTCGCTACCGGTGACAAATGGTGAGTTAATCCTGTCCTTCGCAACTAACGTCAGTTTCGAAGACGAGCTCTATGAGGCTGCCAAGATCCTCTACACCTCGCAGTCGAACTACGCCCGTCTCGCTACCACTCTCATCTACCTCGGCGAGATGGCCGAGGCCGTCGAGGCTGCCCGCAAGGCTGGCAACACCCAGGTCTACAAGCAGGTCCACGCTGCTGCTCTCGACAAGAAGGAGTTCAAGCTTGCCCAGATTGCTGGCCTCAACCTGATTGTCCACGCCGAGATGCTCAACGATGTTGTCAAGCTCTACGAGCGTCAGGGCTACTTCGAGCAGCTCATCTCGCTCCTCGAGGCCGGTACCGTTCTCGAACGTGTCCACATGGGTCTGCTCACTGCTCTTGCCGACGCCTACTCGAAGTACGCCCCCGAGAAGCTCATGGAGTACCTCAAGACGTACTGGCAGCGCATCAACCTCGCCAAGGCTATCCGCTCTGCCGAGGCTGCCGCGCTCTGGCCCGAGCTCGTCTTCACCTACATCAAGTACGACGAGATGGACAATGCCGCTCTCGCCATGCTCGAGCGTTTCGGTGACTGGGACCACGAGCAGTTCAAGAAGGTTATCGCCAAGGTTGCTAACACCGAGATCATCTACCGTTCCATCTCGTTCTACATCTCTAACCAGCCTCTTCTGCTCAACGACCTGCTCGCTACGGTTAGCACCCGTGTCGACCACGCTCGTGTCGTGAAGATTCTGCAGGCCGCCGACAATGTTCCTCTCGCCAAGAAGTACCTGATCGCCACCCAGAAGCTCAACCTCCGTGTCATCAACGAGGCGTACAACGACCTCCTGATCGAGGAGGAGGACGCCCAGACCCTCCGCTCCAGCCTGGAGAGCTACGACCAGTATGACGCCATTGCCCTCGCCAAGCAGCTTGAGAAGCACGAGCTCCTCGAGTTCAGGCGAATTGCTGCTCTGCTCTACCGCCTGAACAGCAAGTGGGAGGAGTCGCTGTCCGTTTCGAAGGCTGATCGGTTGTGGGCCGACGCCCTCGAGACTGCTGCCGCGTCGCAGTCGTTCGAGGTTGTTGAGGAGCTCGGAGAGTACTTTGTTTCCATCGGAAACAAGGACGCCTTCACTGCTCTTCTCTACGTCTGCTACGACTACGTCCGGCCAGACTGGGTCGAGTACCAGTCGTGGCGCTTCGGTCTCGGCGACTACATCATGCCGTACAAGCTGCAGAACGCTGCTCAGACGACGCAGAAGATTGCCGCGCTGGAGAAGGAGCTTGCCGAGCTCAAGACGAAGCAGAAGGCGGCCGAGCCCGAGGAGGAGCAGAGCACGGGCATGCTTGGCGGCTTCGGTGGCCGTCTGATGATTGGCGGACCGGGCGGCATGAACGGAGGAGGGATGATGGGCCAGCCGACGGGCGGCATGATGATGGGCCAGCCGACCGGCATGATGCAGCAGCCGACTGGATTCTATTAAGTTAATGTCTGAGTAAACGACCCCATCTCATCTCCCGATCTATCTTCCCCAACCTTTGTCCCCTCCTTCCCTCTCCCTCTCTTTCTCGTTAGCGGTTAGCATTGTGCGATATCGGACGGTACGCGGCACGACGTGTGACATAAATCACAGTAGAGATATGAATAAATAAGAATACGCTGAACCTCGGCAGACTCGGGTTAGTTAGGCTTGGACCAATCTACTTAGCGTCGCAGCCCATAGATCGCTGACAGGTCCAAACACCAGTTTCGATTACTCACCCACACCCGGCGCGCGTTCACATTCCATCTCTCCTGTCTTCTTCACCATCTCCCTTGTTATCCGATTCCCGTGGCTGCGTTGCAGCAGCTCGACCACTACTCGCAGCCATGGACGGCCAACACGTATTCCCCCGCTCCTCGTGGCGGCCAGGCAACATCAGCGGTCCATTCCGGCCAGGCGACACATCGACAACCCGAGACGCATGCGCGCTGCAGCCCAAGTCTGCAGTTGGCGATGGTCGAGCACACAAGGTGACGTCGACGTCGACACGTTCTACCACGCGAGCGCCGACAAGGCGCTGGAGATGTGCGTTACCGTGGCAACGGTACTTACTGACCGTGCTCAGGCTGCAACACGAGCGACAACAGAGGCTCAGTAGTCCACAGGACGTCCCCGATACGCAGGCTGAGTGGCGTTCGTCTCACGCATTCTTTGCCATGCGCGCGTGGGAGTTAGTGATTGGATTTGCTCGAGAGAGATGGCTTTCTTAGCCCGGTTTCCCGAGTGATTATCTACGTGACTACCCGTCATCACCCATCATGCCCATCGTGTCCACACTAACTCATACAAGCGCAGCATGCTTGCACATCCACGCTGCCTGAGAAGGAGGACGTGCTGTGCTTCGTAACAGCGGCTCTGGACATGGACTATCGCCCATGGTATGACGCGGGCGTAGCCCCGCAGCACAATCCGTACACCGCTGTCATGAGCATCGTCGGTCGGATGCCCCTGCCTCTGATTCGAATTTGTCCACAGGGAAGAGATATCGGATCATGTCACCTGAGGGTGCGAGAGCCACTCCCAGCGCTAGAGCTCGCTCGCGAGCTGGAGCTGGAGCTCTCCACGACGAGTGCAAAGGGCCATCGGTCAAGTGTGCGGCGGAGGGGCGCCGGACGCAGAACAAGAGCATCGACGCTCGTCGGACCCACCGAGTCTGACAGAGAGCTCATGTGATGACTTGGCGGAGTGGGTTGTTGTTCCTGCAGAGGTGATCGAGACCCCCTAGCCGCCATTCAACCTGAGAGCAAGGACGGCGTCAAGTAGGAGAGATTTGTACGAAATGAATCACGCTACTTCGAAGGGAGACCGCTTCGAAGGGAGATCGAGGATGTGGAGGTCGACTTGATCCGGCGGAGATTAAGTTTAGATACCGCACCAGCCAGTGTTCCGCGCGCGCTGGGCGGGCGGCGCAGACTATTTCGGGACCTAGGGTCGTGAGGTGTCGTCGCGACTTACTTTCACAAGGTCATCGTTGTCGGCGAGATCAGTGAGCGTTACGGATGCTTGATTGCTCCATGGTACATGCAGAAGCGGTGCAGTTGTGTTTCTAGACTGTCTGCACGATTGTCACTGCTTCCAGGAGCGTAGACCCGAGAGATCGGTAGAAGAAGGCAACATTCCGTGGAAGAGAGGGAGACGGGGTTGCGTGTCCGACGAGGCACGCAAGCGCGGATCCGAAGAAGCCACCCGAAGGCGATGCTGATAACGCCAGGGCCTGCGCGTCTGTGCTCTTCCCAGATTGCCGCAGGTCGACTTTTTGGCCGCTGCAGAGTTGCTGGCGCTGCAGTGCCTCATCCTATTACCCTCCTCTGTACGGGCGAGGTCCCTGTCGCATGCCGCATGCCGCTGCCATGCACTGCGCGAAGATGACGCTGGGGTGTCAACGCAGGTGTGCTCAGCGCCTTAACACAGATCGACGTCGGCTGTCCCCCTGTCTACTCTTCCTTCTTCTCACACCTACTCATGCTCATCCCTCGTGTACTTGCTTGACTCCTCAGAGCAATAGTCACTTGTCCTACTGCCCGTTAACCTGGCTCTACTTCTCCTCGAACCTCAACCACCCTTAACCTGTAAGCTTGCCAGACTTCACAGTAGCTGATCTCCACAGCCTCAAAGCACGGTTCCCTTCCCTTGATCGCCGGATCGACCCCACAGCCCCCCTCACTGCAGCATGGTGATCGAGACCTCCCCAGCGCTGTACACGGTCAAGATCGTGTTCCACCGCGCCTACTCGCTCCCCATCGCAGACCTCCCCTCGCGCAGCTCGGATCCCTACATCAGCGCCGAGATCCGACCTGCGCCTCCGACGTCACAGCAAACTGAAGAGGATTCGTCGTTCTCACTCTCACTCTCCACGCTCTCACTGTCCACCTCACCGCGGCGGCGGTCGTTCACGCCTGATTTCGCCCCGCCGTCGTCGTCCCCGCCAAGTGCAAGCTTTGGTCGTGAGCTCGCCCCTCCGTCTGCGTCCTCTCCCCCCCGGGCCAGCTTCTCGCGGGACCTCTTCAAGACCACTTCGGCCAAGTCCGATGTCGAAAGCGTGGCGGAGGGCGACCCGCCGCTCCGTTTCCGGACGTGCACGGTGCAGCGGAGCCTGAACCCAGAGTGGGAGAGCGAGTGGATCGTCGCCGGCGTGCCGAGCGGTGCCCTGATCGAGGCCCGCGTCTACGACGAGGACAGCTGGAAGGAGCGCGACGACCTGCTCGGAACGGCCTTCATCCCGCTGATCCTCAACGACCACACCTCCAGCGAATGTGTCTCGTACAAGCTGAGCAAGAGCGGGGCAGACCCCATCGCGCTCGGCATTAAGGCTGTCGTTGGCGCGTTCGACCGGGACGCGCGGCAGGGTGCCACGCTCGCTGTCAGCGTGCGCGTGCTTGGAAGGACGAAGCGCAACATCGGGCGCATGTACACTGTCAACTCGCACTGGTGGATCCACTACTCGCCCCTCGTGGGGAGCATCACGAATACGAAGACACCGGGGCAGCTCGGCGACGCTTCCGAGAGGGAACACTATGAGTGAGTTGGAATCGGCTTGCGGAAACTAACACCAGCTTCCCAGCGAACCAGTTGCAGCTCCACGGTCCCGTACCGCTGGCGCTGAAGCACCGTTTCTATCCGTTCAAGGGCTTCGTCGCGCCAATGTTTGAGGCGAAGGGTCTCCGCGGCATGGCCATGCACCACATCATGCACCGGCAACACAAGCAGACGTACCACTTCGACGAATGGACAAAGTACGGCGTGCTGCCTGACCCTCCCGCTCCGGAGTCTCGGCACCCGTCTGTCTCCAGTCCGAGCCTGTCTGAGCCCATCACTTCTACACCTTTACCAGCCGGAACGGAGACAACCGTGCCGACTTCCCAACAACCAGTGGCTGGCAGCTCGATTAAGTCTGTGGAGACACAAAGCGGCGGCAACCCTGAGTACGAGATGGCACGACGGTTCCTCGACATGTGCCACTGGGGTAAGGGCGCGCGCATCTTCACGTACGTCATCACGCGCAACGGCATGATGCGGTTCACAGAGACGGGGCCCGAGTTCGCGATCGACCTCCTGTCGAAGCACATGATGCACGCCGACGTCGACACGTATGTCGCGTACAGCGGCGAGTTCTTCGTGCGCCCCCGGAGGCGGGCGAACGGGTCGACTGCCAACTCACCAGCTCACTCGCGGGAGACGTCCATCACCTCGGTCGACACGAACGGCGACGACGAGGACGTTCGCAACATGCTCGAACCGGTGCCCATGTGCATAGGCGAGGCAGTCCACCCCCTCCTGGACCGGAAACGGGCATCGACGGTCTCGACCGTCGAGCGGCCACGCGGGCCACGCACAGCACTGGGTCGCGTGCTCGTCTCTGGTCTTGGCCGTCTCGGCCCAAACCCCACAATGAACCAGCCCATCATCACACGCACGCTGATGGGGCCTGACGGCGGCGGCTCAACCGATCCGCGGGACTACGAGCTGATCATCGACAACGAGTCGGGCACGTACAGGCCGCACGTCGAGCTGCTCCCGACACTGCGCAAATGGCTCGCGGCCAACTTTACAGGTCTGAAAGTGACAGCGATGTGCGGGATGGATCCGCAACTCAAAGCCTGGAAAGTGGACAGAAAGCAGAAACGCAAGGAACGCAATCAGGGACGGATCTTTGCGGCGGAGGAGAGCGACCTCTCGAGCGTTGAGAGCGACAGTGATGGCGAGGAAGAGGTGCCGATGGGCAAGCATGGGAAGGGGTTCGAGTTCCTTGCTGACCCAAAGGGGACGACGAAAAGGAAGGTGTGGAGGAGACGGAAGGGCGAGGTCTAGAGCTACCCATAAAGAATCTCTCATCGTCCTGCAGTGTAACATTATGTATCCTGTCCTCGACTTGCTCATCAAGCTCACGTCGAGCACGCTCCGTCGGAACGCGGCGTGCGGGGAACTGTGCGGTGAAATCTCTTGCTCCTTTGCATGCCCCCGGACGTGCTTTCTAATTGGGCATTAACCCACCTTTACCCTTCCCTCAAGTTAGCCCCAAAGCTCCCTAATCTGCCTTCGTAATGGGGTCGTATGAGCCTAATTCACGCCACCGGTTACGGCCACGTGGTCCGGGTGGCCACTGAAATTTCAACGATTTCAAGATTTCGCCTGATCCTCCACCCTCGCTCTCTCCACTCTTCGTGTATGCGGTTCCGACTCGCGCGTCTTCCGCTCACACACATCCCTCGCCCCTCTTTGCTTCCCCTCAGTGCGCGCTCGATCCGACCAACGATGACCGACGCCGCCTCCGCCCCCGCCCCCGTCGCGGTCCCCGCCGCTTCTACCTCCGCCCCTGCCCCGGCTGAGGTTCCGGCCGCCGCCGCTGCTGCTGTCGTCGAGAATGGAACATCTGCCCCCTCGACGAGCCAGAAGAAGCCCGGACCCAAGGTCAACCCCTCCGGCAAGGGGAAGCGGAAGCGTAACCGCCGCCCGCTCCCCGACCCCTACTCGCCGGCGGACGTGCTGTACCACGATGTCGTCGACTTCCTCGGCCCGGAGTACGTGAAGGAGGTTCTTGCGCGCGGAGACGAGAGCGAGTGGACTGCTCCCGAGGGACTGGGGCGGTTCAGCGTTGTCGAGCTCAATGTTGGGGCCATGACTGTCAGTGGTGAGTAACCTCGTACCTTCTCGCTTCTACCCTCTCGCACGGGAGCGCTACACACTGCGTGCTGTGCGAGCTCGCCAAAAGTGTGCACTGAGCTAACCCCTCAGGCGAGTCGCTGTCGCTGTACGAGGAAAATGGGAAGAAGTGGGCCGTCGTCGTCCCCTTCGCGCACCCGGGGGACATCATCAAGGCGAAGATCTTCAAGCACGACCGGTTCTGCTCCTTCGCCGACCTGGAGGCGACGCTTTCGTACTCGTCGGCTCTGCGCGGGGGAGAGGGTGACCTGTCACAGAACCCCGAGGGTCCGGGGTGCAAGTACTTCGGGGAGTGTGGTGGCTGCCAGCTGCAGCCGGTGCCGTACCGCCTCCAGTTGGCGCACAAGCAGCGCACCGTCGATCTGGCGTACAAGCGCTTCAGCTCCCTGCCGGCCAACAAGGTGCCGACGATCCTTCCCACCATCCCCAGTCCTCAGCAGTGGGGATACCGGACCAAGATTACGCCGCACTTTGACGCGGCGCCGCGCGCGATTCGCGACGGGGGCGAGGAGGCGCTCAACTCGTGGAAGGGGCCCAACGTCGGCTTCGACCGTAAGGGCAAGCCGGGCGTGCTCGACATCGAGGAGTGCCCCATCGCCACTCCTGTGCTGAACGCCAAGCTGACCGAGGAGCGGCAGCGCGTTAAGGACACGATTCTCTCGTTCAAGCGCGGCGCGACGGTTCTCCTGCGCGACTCGCTTGTGGCTCCCGACCCGCTGCCGGACGCGGACCACCCCTTCGACCCGGCGACGACGCAGGCGCACGTCGCCGTCACAAACCATAAGCAGACAGTGTACGAGCGCGTCGGCCCTTATCTGTTTTCCTTCAGTGCGGGCAATTTCTTCCAGAACAACAACTCGGTCCTCGTCCCGCTCACCGAGTACGTCAAGGAGGCGATTTTCCCCGAGGGCGTGCGCCCCCCGACGCACCTGGTCGACACGTACTGCGGCAGCGGCCTGTTCGGCATCACGCTGTCTGGGTGCTTCGAGCGCGTCGCCGGCGTCGAGATCTCTCAGGACAGCATCAACTTTGCGACGCGCAATGCCGAGCTGAACGGCCTCAGCGACAAGACGACGTGGCTGTGCGGCAAGGCCGAGGCCATCTTCGCAGGCCTCGCAGAGCAGGGATTCGCAGGCAGCCACAGCTGCGTCGTCATCGACCCGCCCCGCAAGGGCTGCGACCAGCCGTTCCTCGAGCAGCTCCTCGACTTCCGCCCCCTCACGGCCGTTTACGTGTCTTGCAACGTGCACACGCAGGCGCGCGACGTTGGATGGTTCGTCGCCGAGAGCGAGAAGCGAGGCGAGGGTCGCTGGAAGTACGTCCTCGAGAGCCTTCGCGGGTTCGACCTCTTCCCCCAGACGGCGCACGTCGAGAGCGTCGCCGTCCTCCGCTTCGTACAGATGTAACGCGCTTAGGCGATTAGGTTTCTTATGCATAGACTGTAATTTGGGTTACACACGAGCTGCAGTTGAGCCGATGGCGAAAAAGATGGTCATCGTCTTCCCTCCGCACCTGACTGAGTACGGAAGAGGAGGTTCCCACCCACCGACCAAACCGCGTCCCAGTTGATCTGGACAGCCAGAACCAGAAAAACGCAAAAACTCATCCTGCCCCCACTCAGAATCGAACTGAGATCTAGAGATAGCAAACAAAGTGCTTATGAGACTCGCGTACTAACCATTATACTATAGGGGCTGTTGCTGTAATGCTTCTGACAGCGAGCGCGCGCAGTCGCTGATATCTAGTTGTTGCGAAAATTGATCGAAAATTCGTGCAAATGCGTTGAGGCGGATGCGTTGTTGCATCGTTGAGGACGCAGAAGGGGGTTGTGGAGTGCGCCACTGTGTACTGAGACGAACGGTGATTCCGTGCGTGTGTGCGGCTGTGGAGCGGGGCGCAGGAACAGTTGCGAAAAGAGAGGCAAAAGAAAAGGAAGGGCGCAAGCCTATGTCAGTGTGTGGCATACCAACCACCCTTCGTCTCTTTCGCGTCTTCAACAGCGCATATGGCAAAAGGACTCGCAACTCGTCGCGCTCGCGACGGGCCGCGCAACTGCCTGCCCCCACTCAGAATCGAACTGAGATCTAGAGATACCGTGCGTATGAGACTCGCGTACTGACCATTATACTATAGGGGCCGATGCTTCTGAGCTGCTGGCAGCGAGAGCGCCGCCCGGCGGATGTCGCGATACTGTGGAATTCTTAGAAACTCGTTGAGAATGCGTGCGTTGGAGGACTTCGCCACCCTTGTGTGAGGTGCAGGTCGGTTGTGTGTGTTGATGTGTGCGTGTAGACGTACGAGGACGCGCTCGGATGTGCATGCGTACGTGTGCGTGAGTGTCTGGGGACGGTGTTCGTGGCAGAAGGGGCAGAAGAGGCGAAAGGGAGGAGGGGCAAAAGGTGAGGAGCGTCGAGCTCTCAGATGTGTTAGACACACATCCCCAAGCAGACAGATATTTCCACTCCGAATTACGACTCCCACGACCACCGCAGCACAAATCAAAAGTTCGCAACTTCTCGCGAACTACTGCTCGTTCTTCGTTGCGCTTCGATGCTTGCCCCCACTCAGAATCGAACTGAGATCTAGAGATTATGAGACTCGCGTACTGACCATTATACTATAGGGGCTGTGGCTGCTGATGCTGGCCATGGAAACGCGGCCGCGCGGCGGGCTTTGGAGACGAATGTTATGGAAGACGTTCGGAAAGGTGCGGGAGGCGGCGATGGAGCGGGCACGGAAAGTGGATGTGTGGGTGTGGATCGTCTCTGTTTAGGGCAGTCCTCAGGCTATCTTCATCTACACATTCGGGTCAAAGACGGGGCCAGAGACTGATCAGTCCAGAGCAGACTTGAGCAGGAGAATCGGCGACGGACGTGATGTATTGGATAACAGCGCAAGTCAAGTTGGACGCGGTGTAGGGCGTGCTTAGCCGTGGCCACGCCCGAGATCTAGTTATCCATCGGTCGCGTCGTGTCTACCTGGCTGCTCCTGCGGGTGACGTCCTGGATGCACGACGGAGTGATTCCAGTTAGTGCATGCTACGCTGCAGACCTTCTCGCCCGCGTTACTGTCCAGTCGGCCACCACTCGACTTCGCTCAGCTCGATTTTCTCTCTAAACACCTAGACCACATCGTCTCTCCAGCTGTGTCCCAGCTCCTTCCTCAGCTCGACATAAGCGCCCTGTCTGCAACTTCATCCACACCACTCCACTCCTCTTATACGTGCAATGCACTCACTTATTATTCACCGTTGCGTTGACTTGCGCTCTACGAACAGTCCCCCTGCGCCACGTGCCACTTCCTCGATTAGCATTGTGCAATTGACGCCCTCACCCTGTCACCTTTCTCACGAGCTCTCGCCAACAGAAGCTTTGCTGTGAACCTCTTTCATGAAGGCAAGCACTTGCTGCTCCCAACTATCTGCAATGCCGCTAGCAATGTCTGGTCGAGAGAGCCAGACTAGTGACCTATCTCGGTTGTCGCCGGTCCCGCCTATGGATAGGGTTAGGGCTCATTAGCTTGTGTCTGGAGGTGATCATTAGTACGCGTTACAAGTCTCTAGTCTCGTGACCCTCCGAGCTCGGGTCGCTACCTTACCGACGGGCGAGTACAAAAGATACATGATGTTATACACACAGGGCCGAAGCATTAACCAACTGTAAGATAGTAGGATCGTAAAGTGTCATGCGAGTGTCCGGTGACCAGTGGCGAGTTATGGTTCCGGGATGTAGAGTTGAGAAGTGTCCGAGTCAAGCAGGTCGAGCGAGAGTGTCCGTACGGTGGTGTTCTTGTCACTGAGGAAGGTATGAACAAGCTGCACGCTACACCGACTTGATGTCGAAGCTGTCGAGGCTGACGGCCCGGAGGTGCATGACGGCGCGGCACGGCATCGGCATTGGTTCCGGCTCGCGGCGCCGCGTCACACGGTACAGGACGAGCGCGAGCACGACTGTGAGCAGGTTCAGCACCGTGATCATGAACAGGACGATCGTGAAGAAGCGCGGATCGCTGAGGTTCTGCCGGAACGTGTCGACGGTGTTCCAGATCGAGCCCGCGTCAGGCAGGGCGGGCAGGGCGGGCATGGCGGAGACCGACGCGACAGTCGAGACAGAGTGCGGGTAGACCGGGATCGGGTGGGCGGCGACGAGCGAGAGCACGAGCGCCACTGGTGTCAGCTTCCACCTAGGAGGATGACTTACCAGCACACAAAAGGGCGGCGAGGGCGTTCATTTTCGTGAACTGGGGCGGTATGGTAGTGGTGGTGGCAGCGTCGATGACGGCGGTAGCGAGAACAACAGGAATGTGTCAGTCAGAGCAGAGACGGGAGCTGTACTCGATTGAGCGTGCGTGGGTTATATAGATCTGGAGCAGCGCGTCACCTGCTGCTTGCACGATGGTCGGCAGCCACGACGCCACCACTCAGGCCGCCGACGCCCCCTGGGGCCCTTCCGATGTGATCAGTCGCGCGAGCTGGTAGCGCTCGAGCTCTGGCTCCACTCGCGAGAGTGCTCGAGCCCTCTGCTTTGCCTGTCGACGCCCGGAGACGAAGGGGCGACCCGGCTCCTTAGGGTCTGCCGGCAGACAGGCGTACGTGATCGGTTCATGAAGGAATGTTTGCAGTGGGCATCTCATATTCGTTTGCTGGATTATTGGAACCGGCTGAAGTTGCGGCTCCGCTCTGCACAGTCCTGCGTACACTCCCGTTCTGCATCACTTCATGGCTAAGGGGGCCCACCGTAAAGACAACACCGTAACGAGAACAATAAACGGAATCGCAGGAATCGCAGGAGTCCCGATGCCACGCCCGTTTGCTCCTATGCTTAGCGGGGCCCTGAGTGGGCCGAGGGGGAGCGCAAGACCGCGGATCCGCTGATGCCAATTAAGCGCCTCGCGATCCCAATTCAGTCTGCACGTTATCAACGTAAGAATAGGCAGAGCTACCAGATGCGCCAGAATGCATTGGCAAAGTTCGTCGGCTGAGACAGGGTGTACGTTGCCCGGCTCTTGGCGGGCACTAAACCTCGCGCATCCCAACGAGAAGAGCGATAGGAGCTCCAGGATCCCAGGAAGGAGACACAGAGTAGTCATCTGCATGTAATATACAACAGGGTGGATCCCTTGAGTAAGGATGCGAATAGTGCGTTATGAATGGTACAGGCTTGCGCTAGCACACTGCATAGTCTACAGGAAGGCCTCGGCCTGCAGCGTGTACATCTCCCAGTACTTGCCGCGCTGCCTCATGAGCTCGTCATGACTGCCGAACTCGACGATGGTGCCGTGGTCGACGAAGGCGATCTTGTCCGCCCGCTTAACAGTAGCATAGCGGTGCGAGATGAAGATGGTAGTCGAGTTCTGCCTCGACAGCGAGTGGATTCGGTCGAAGAGCTCGCTCTCCGCCTTCGGGTCCAGACTCGCCGAGGGCTCGTCGAACACGACGAGGTCTGCGCTCTCGCTGCGCATGAAGGCGCGCGACAAGGCGACGCGCTGCCACTGTCCGCCTGAGATGCAGGTGCCTGCGTCGATCTCACCAGGCACCGGCTCGCGCACGACGATCGCGTCTTCGTCGTCTGAAGAAGAGGGCGCATCGGCCGTCACAGCTGCGGAGACGGCGTCAAGGCCCTCCTGCGTCAGCGGGGCCGCATCGGCCGCATCCGCTGGTCCAGGGGTCGTGGACGCCGGCGTAGCGGGCACGGGCGTTAGGGGGGTGCCGGGCTCAGTGACGTCGGCGCCGTCCTTCGGGGGCGGGGCCGTGGAATCGCGACGCTTGCGGGGACGGCGACGGCCTAATTCGCGCGGCTGCTGGAACGGGTTCAGCTGTCCTTCAAGTCCGACCTTGGAGAGGATGGGGCGCGCGCCTCCGCGTCGGATGGCGCGGAGAACGGTCCGATCATCGTCGATCTTGTTTGTGTCGCCCAGCCCGACGTTCACACGCAGGCTCATCTGATACTTGCAGTAATCCTGGAAGAGGCAGGACATGCGCGCGTGCAGCGTCGTGTGATCGTAGTCCGCGATCTCGGTCCCGTTCACGCGCAGGCTGCCTGTGTGTCCGTGCAGGCCGAGGAGAGCCTTGACGAGCGTCGTTTTGCCGCTACCGTTGCTTCCGACGATGGCTATCGTCTGTCCCGGCTCGATCGACAGGTTTACGTCTCGCAGCGTCGCCTTCTCGGCGCCAGGGTACGTGAACCCTAGGCCCTGGGCTTCGATGCGCATGCCGCCGGGCACGCGGTGCGCCTCGTAGTCGACCTGCGGGCCGAGGCGTTCCTGGTCGTCGGTCGCGGCCACGAACGCAGCAAGGTAATATGGAATCTGCGCTACGCCCTGGCAGCAGTCCTTCAGATCGTTCACGGCGTAGAGTAGGTCCTCGCTCATTTGCGACTGCGCGTGCAGTGCACCGAGCGTGAAAGAAGTCGGGACGCTCTGCGTCGCGAGCAGCGCGTAGAAGCCGTACTTGACGACGCTCATGAGAAGGGTGTACACGGCCTCGGCGCCGCTCTGCGCGCGCGTAGCGTACTCGAGTTGACGGCGGATGATCTCCTTCCTCGCCATCTCCCACTGCGCAAGCACCCAGTCCTTGAGCCCGAAGAGAACAAGCTCGAGCGTGAACTGCGCATCTGTCGCGAACGCCCGCGTCGCCTGCTCGACACGCACGGGCGTCTGGTCGACGTACCCGGTCTCCTCCCTCGTATCCATCCAGTCGAGGATGCGGTCGAAGCCGATCTGGATGACTGCTGGTGCGAGCGAGAGCGTCAGAAGCGCAGCATTGCCCCAACGGTACCGCGGATCTCCGGAGAAGGTGCTGACCAGCATCCGCGCCAGCATCGTGCCCTGCAATCCGACACGGATTAGGAGGGACGTCGCCTCGCCAAACGTCTGCACCATCATCCACGGCCCAGAGACGGGGCGCTCGAGTCCGAACTGCGGCTCGAAGCCGGCGAAGACACCCGCCTCGTGCACGCGCGCAATGTGCAATGGCGAATTGCGCGCTTGCAACGTCATGCCGAGCTGAGCACGGAGGTACGCCCGCTCCATGCAGAAGTCGACGTAGGTCTCGAGTTTTCGCGTCGCGCGACGTGTGACCAGTCTGACGATTTCGCTGAATACGCGCACGCCGAGTGCCAGACCGACAGCGGCGAGAGTCTCCTGCCACGTCGCACGGACGCCCGTCTTGAAGCTCCGCTCGACGAGGTTGAACATCTGCTGATCGGCCCAGAGGTTGGCCGTCGTCGAGAGACCGTCGTAGATCACGCGGAACAGGTACAGGAGCATGTGCCCCGTCCATCTCCGCTCGGCCCAGAGCGCGCGCCACACCTTCGGCCACAGCAGGCGGCAGATGTCGAACTGGAGACCGACGTTCGACAGTGTCCCTGGCCGAGCCCAGCCCGCGTCCCGGAACGCGGACGGATTGAGCCGTCCAGACGCCAGCATGTAGTTCGGCGCGTACTGCTGCAGCTCGACGTATGCGGCAGCTTCTGGCAGGTCTTCCTCCTCGAGCGGATCCGTCATGAAGTTCTCGACCTTCTCGTTCGATGTATCTCGGGACTTGTCGTCGTCTGCGGATTCGGGTAGCGGCTGCCCGAGAGCGAGCACTTCGCCCTGCTTTAGACTCTCCTCGAACTCCATGACGTCCATCATCTTCTCGATGTCGCCCATGTCCGGTTTGTGTGCCCCCGGTCCTCTCGGTAGCCGGAGGACCGTCGTCGGCTTACCGTCCCTCTTCTTCGGTTCACTGTATATTCCTCTCTGCCATCGTTTCTCCCTCTCCCTTTCATCCCTCGCCCAAGCTTTGTTGGCGCTCTTCAGCTCCTTCGACGCATTCCTGGTCAATCTGCTTTGCAGCCAGAGTTGGGTGAGGATCGGGAGTCGCGCATACACGGGCGGCAGGAGCGGGGTCGACAGGCGCGTGAACTGTGTGCCGTCGCTGTAACTGCTCGCCATCGGAGACGGCGGGGCAGACTCCCACGCCTCGCTGCGGTCCAGGTACGCCATGGTCGGCGGTCCGCCGGACTCGACCACGTACGGGCGCCCGCGGGAGTCGATCGTCGTAGCGCAGTGCAGCTTGACCTCTAGTGTGACCCCTCAGGTGTTTGTTGTGACGTTAGTCGGTGGTCGTCTGACACTTGCGTCACCCTCGGCCCACTGCAGAGTTGGGCGCAGCGATGGCTGCGAGGACTCGGTGTCGGGATGTGTAACTGAGCCGCCTAGACCCAGGCACCAGTCTATGCACGCAGTTGGTGCGGTGCCGGTGGGGGTTGTCGATGATGATGGTTAAGAGAGGAGAACGCAAAGATAAGAGTGCCCGAAAACAAAATATTGGAGACGACCCTCGACCGTTTCATACGGCCAATGACGTCGTTCACTTCATCGGCCCGATCACCAAACAACACTCACCGAACCGTGCACCGAACGTTCTGTTGCTTCCACAGACCTATGCAACGGTACCGTTGAGGCGTCGCACCCGCCTTCGCACTCGCTCTTCGCCTCCGTGCTCCTACACGTCTATGTCATCTATGTCACTCATGCATTAACGGCTGCTAGGTCTCTCGTTGCCAGGTATACAAAACATGCTGCACTCCGGATCCCTTCTCATGATACCAACCTGTCTCTTCATGATGAACATGATGTGTTACTTAGAAACCACCCGCAAGCAGCTTGGCGGCCTTGCGCTCGTCCAAGCGACGGGGCGGGGGACGCTTCTGCTGTCCAGGCAGGACCATGCTCTGCGCGACACCGCCGCCGAGGGGATCGCTGCCCTGTGACCCCGGGGGCCCTGGCGCTGACTGGGCGGGGAGGAACATGCTCTGGGCTGTCACCGGGGCCGGACTAGCAGGCGAGCGGAACGGCGTGCCTGCTCCGCTGCTGGACACTGGTCCGGTGGGGGCCGTAGGTGTGCTGGCGGGACTGTGTCCGGCGGCGGTGCTTGCACTGGCATATGCCGCGGCAGCGCTCTGCGGCGCATGTCGGACAGGCGGCGCCGCCTTCTGTCCGGTCGCGAGGGCGTTGACCTTGTTAAAGTCGGGCTTGAGCGCCTCGAGCTCGCGCAGCACGTGCCGGTTGTACATGATGCTCATGCGCGCGTGCTCGAGAAGGGAGACGGCCATATCCTCGTGTGCGTTGCGCGAGTGCGTGCGCAGAGCTTGGTGCAGGTTGTTGCTGATGGCGTGGAGGCGGTGATTCAGTGTTTGCTCAGAGAGGTTCGCGTCATCCATGTCTGCAATCGCGTCGTCAACCTTGGCAGGGTTGATGCTGCTGCTCGCCTTCAGGCGCTCGACCGTACGGCGCTTGTTGATCGCCGCCTTCGTCGCGCTCTGCGCATCGTCCAGGATCTGTAAACGCTGCGAGAGCGCTTCCTGTGCCGCCTTCGCATTCAGCGCCTGGTACCCCAGCGAGTCGGCCAGGATCACGTTGTCGCTCGCGATCGCCTGGCCCGCCATAGCGGCAATCTGCTCGTATCCCCGGCCCATCTTGCGCTCGACGTTGGCCAGCAGGGGGTCATTCTCATCTGTCGCCAGCGCGACCATCTTCGCTCCTACATCGGAGGTCGCAACAGACAATGCACGCCGCGCCTTCCCGATCCCGCCAACGCTAGTCGCGGCGCTCTGCCATGCGGGACCCAGCTGTTCCAGCGTCACCTTCGCGCTGGCCAGCTCGTCATCATCATCCAGCGGTCCTCGGCGCACGACTTTCGACAGCGCCACACTCAGCACATTCCCACCTGACGATGCAGGCTTCGGCGGCGCAACGGGGTTGTACCCGAAGTCACTCTCGATGAAGGACCGCAGCTCGTCGGAGTGTTGCAGCACAGGGTCTTCGCAGATCCGTGTGAGCCACCGCTGCAGTGCGATCCGCACGAGCCGATCATCCTCCTCGTCACTGGCTGCACTTGTGTGTGGTAAGGGGAGAGCAGGGACAATGGCTGTTCGTTAGCTGGCGGTACACGACATTAGCTTACTTTGCGGGCACACGAGCTGCGCCTGCTCCACAAAGCGCTGGAATTCAGCATACGACCGCTGGCCGTTGCGGTACAATGTTTGCCGGAAGTTCGGCAGGTTTGTCTGCAGTCAGCTACCTGTCTGTGGTGTGTAGCTTGCACTTGAACATAGGAATATTCGTGTTCCATCAGCCCGCCTCAAGCGCCGAGAGCAATTGGAGGGAAGATGGGTGGGGAGGGAGGGGGAGGGGCGCTCCGCTCTGCGGCGCTCAGTCTTCGGCATACTCACACTACTATCGAACCTGACGAGGAGGTCCTTCCTGTTCCGGTCAACTCCAGCGATTCGAACGCGGAGGAATGGCGCCTGGCTCTGTTTCGCTTGCTGCTCAGGCGGAGCAGGGAGGACGGGGACGGGGTCGCCATAGACGCGGGGTTCACGGAGGTCGGGAACCATGCTCGACGACGTTGACGCGGTGCTGGACCCACCCCAGGGCCCAGAGGTCGATTCCGTTGCACTGGGCAGCGGACTCGGGACCGCCGAGCTCCCGCCCCATGCACTTGTTGAGTCGAGCGGATCCATGCTGGAGACGTGGGTGATGGCGAGATGCGGAGTGAGTGAGGTGGTGATGCCGGCTATGCTATGGGTGGAGGTTATGTCACGACCATGACGCTGCACCCGTTTTGGTTCCACCTCGGTGGCGGCTGTTGTGGTGCGACCGGTGGCCATGGGTCGATCTGCACGAAGCGATCACCTAGGCTGTCTCATGCATGATTACTTCTTGTCAAGGTTTTGGGTGAGTGGAAGAAGGGAGTATGCATCAGGTAGCCACATGTCTGACTTGTCTGTGCTCTGACGTGATAGTGCTCACTTCATTCACCGCTGGCCGCTTTGCTGACACTGCACCGCTCGCTTCGCTCGCTGGAGTGCTGGCCGATGTCTAATCCCACATGCATACCATCTAAGATCACTCTACTAGTCCTGTGACCTGTCCCTGCATGCTATACACGCTACACGCACGGCGTCGCCGCGTCGACCGTCTAGACGGTTTTCATTACACTGCCTGCCTGCCTCCACTGAGAGATTAGTTGTTCTCGGTCTGGGCGGGCTGCTCTTGCCTGCGGCGGGGGCGGGTGTTGGTGATGGGTCCCTGGGCCGCGAGGGCCTCAGCCTCGTGGACGGTGGTGAGGGCGTCATCGACAGCGGCCTTCCACTCCTTGAGCCGGCGCTCGAGGAGCTGCCACTCCTCAGAGCCGAAGCGGCGGGTGGCACGGGACGAGACGGAGATAACGCGGACAGACGAGAGGGGCTGGGACAGGCGAGCCTCAAGGAGACCGGCGCGGATGGCATCAATAACCCACGCCTCAACCTCGTCCTCGGGAACACCGAGGGCTGAGGTCAGGTCGGCATACGCGATCGACTTGCTCGCGCTCCGCGCAGCCAGCGTCGCAATCGCGATCAGGCGCATCTTGCGCAGCACCTCGTCTGCGTCCAGTCCCTCGACACTGAGTCCCGAGACGTACGCGCCGTTCGCCTTCGTCCACTCCGCAGCCTTCTGCACAGCCTCAAGCTCGTCGACGCTCGTGAACAGAGCAACGAGCTCAGCAGCCTTGCCAGTCAGAACATCCCGGACGCCCTGGACCTTGAGGAGGTCGTCGAGGTCGAAGCGGTCGTTCTGGGCGAGGGCAAGAGCAAGGGCGTGCTCGGCTGTCTTGGCATTGACGTCGCGCTCAAGCGCGAGGAGCGTAAGTGTAAGGGCGGAGTCGAGCTTGCCGGCCTTCTCGTAGACGGCGGCGGCCTGGGTGAGGAACGTGACCTTGTCAGCCTCAGAGACGGACCACTGGGCGAGCGCGGCAGAGACACCTGAGATCGGGAGGGCGGCGAGGTCGTCCGAGGCGGCGAGGAGCTGGACAAGGGCGAGGAGGACAGTGGGGCGGAGGGGAGAAGAGGCGGGGAGGAGGTTGTGCGTGTTGGTCAGGATGCGGGCGGCAGACTCAGCCTTGGCTGTCCTTCCATCGGCGACGGCCTTCTCACCACCAGCGCGGACAGCCTCGACGAGGCTCTTGACGAGGCTGGCGTACTCATCTCCGTTCGTGTCAAAGTTCTGCGCGAGCGTGTAGTTGAGGAGCACGTGGGACGACTCGTTCTCGCCTTCCTTGGCAGCCTCAAGCGCTCCCTGCGTGTCGACAAACGTTCCAACAACCTTCTTGATCATGTCCTGCTTCATCTTCTGGTCATCTCCCTGCTTGAGCTCGGCGTCAAACGACGACAGCATCTCGCGCGTAGCAACCTGCTCCGCCTGGGGCATTGAGCGCGCAGCATGCTGCAGGGTCTCGGCAATCTGGAATGTCAGCTAACCCATGGCGAATCGAAAGCGAACTTGCTGCCGGAAGTTGATCTCGGGGGCGATAGCGACGCAGTCGGCCATGATGATGGATCGGTTAGGCGTCGTTTTTGAAAGAGGTGTGGTGGGTATCGGAGGTATCGAGCTCGACGTCGACACCCTTTGCGGCTTTGCGTCGAGACAAGCGTCGGACACAATAGAAAGACTGAGCTGCAAACTACGTTTTGATACGCAATGACGTGTAACCCGACACGCGATCGACATTTCCATGTATCCTTAGTGCAGGCCACATCGACAGTGAGGAAGCGGAGCCAAAATGTCCTTACACGTGACTTGTTGCCATGCGACGGCCACGCACAGACGAGTCATGACGCTCGCAAGCGCGCCGAGCGCTCAGAACACGCTCGAGAGCCAGCTCGATCGCCCTCCATCGGTCGCTTTCCACACCCACTCTACACCTGACAAACATGGCGACTACGGCCTCAAGCTCAGCGGCGGGTGCCGCTTCAGGAAACAAGCAGCTCGACCCCCAGCAGATTCAGGTCCAGTTCCAGCGTTACCGAACGGAGCTCCAGAGCCTTGCCCAGAAGATCGGAGAGCTCGAGAGCGAGATGGAGGAGCATGCGTGAGTACGAAGTGAACTGCCGCTGGTGGTGACCTGAGGTGTTGGAAGGAACACCTAGAGACGTCTCCGCGATGACTCAAGGAAGGAAGGTCGTGTCACAGGCGCACCGTCAATCAGTGGTTGTCGGTCGACCGCGAAGTAGTCCAGCCTGCCTTCCTCGAGGACCGCACACTTTGAAGCTTCTTTCTTTGGCCAGCTTTCCTTCACGGAAGAAAGTCCTCCAGGATATCTCCCGCAGTTCCATGACTTTCCTCCAGCTATGCAATCACGACGGCGCAGTTAACCCCAGTCTCGTCCTCTCGACGCTCAAGCCCCTCGTCACCTCTGACCCGGAGCGCAAGTGTTTCCGGCTGATCGGCGGTGTGCTCGTCCAGCGTACGGTCAAGGACGTCGTTCCCGCCCTCGAGACAAACTACGCCGGCATCAAGGACGTGCTCGAGACCCTCGTCAAGACGTACAAGGGCAAGGAGGAGGAGTTTGCGTCGTTCCAGAGGGAACACAAGATTGTTGTGAGTATGACTCGAAGGAAAGCCGGGATTGCGCGAGCGCGGAGAGGATGGAGAGCGGAGTGCGCATTGCAGGACAGCTGAGGTGGACGCCATATCCAAGCTAACAGACAGATGCCCGGACGCCAATAATTCCATTGTATCTGACCCTTGTATACCATGCATCTGGCTTTCATCTGACGCAGGGGGTTCGTGGCAGATACTCTCGGATATCTAAGAGCGCTCGCCATTGACCCATCTGACATTGACCGTCGCACAGGTGACACTTTCTCGCTGTCTTCTCGCGTTGTGCACATTTCATGTTTACATCTTCTTACGCCACTATCTAACTGCCCACTCTTAGACACGCTCGAGGATGACGGCGATACCCTGGCCACCGCCAATGCAGGCACCACCGAGGGCGTACTTCTTGTCAAGGCGGTGGAGATTGTGGACGAGATTAGCAATGATACGAGCGCCAGAGGCAGCGAGGGGGTGTCCGACGGCGATGGCGCCTCCGAAGACGTTGCTCTTATCGTTGGGGAGGTCGAGTTCCTTGGCGACGGCGAGCCACTGGGTAGCGAACGCCTCGTTGATGTCGATGAGGTCCATCTGGCCGAGGGAGAGGCCAGCGCGCTCGAGCGCCTTGTGCACCGACGCGACGGGGCCAATGCCCATGATGCTGGGCTCGCAAGCCGACCAGGCGTACGAGACGACGCGGGCAAGGGGCTTGGCGCCGGTAGCCTTGACGGCGTTCTCGCCCATGACGATGTTGGCCGCGCCTCCGTCCGAGATACCGGACGCGTTACCAGGCGACACGGTGCCGGTCTTGGGGATGAAGACGGAGGGAAGCTTGTTCAGCGCCTCGATCGTGGTCTGGGGCTTGGGGTGCTCGTCGGCGTCGATCGTGACGTCGCCCTTGCGCGTCTTGAGCGTGATGGGCGCAATCTCGTCCTTGAACGCTCCGTCCTTGAGACCCTGCGCGTAGCGCTGCTGGGACTGAAGAGCGTAGTTGTCCGCGTCCTGGCGCGTGATGCCGTACTTCTTGCCCAGGTTCTCGGCCGTGATACCCATGGGAGTCTTCTCGCCGCGGGGGTTCAGGTCAGTGAGCGTGGCGAAGAGAGAGTCCTCGAGCTTCTGGTCCTGACCGAAACGCATGCCAGTACGGTTCGAGCCGGAGAGAGTAAAAGGGGACATGGACATGGCCTCGGCACCACCAGTGACGCAGGTGTCGGCCTCGCCGAGCTTGATGTGCTGAGCGGCGGTGATCAGGGACTGGAAACCGGAACCGCACAGACTGCACGTTAGTTATGACGGGCAGGACGCAACTCACCGGTTGACAGTCAGAGCGGGGACGGTGTGGTCCAGGCCGATGCGCTCACCGACATGGCGCGCAAGGTAAGGGGTCGAGTTGTCGGTCTGGGTGACACCACTGTTATTGTTAGCCCAATGCCTACCGCCAAAGGAACTGTGCGTTCGGTAAAAATGCTAGTGCCACGCCGGTATCCTCCAACGGGACGTCAGCACGGCGAGCATTTGGACAGTCGTATCACTGAGCAAGTGCTGCGCGGTGTTATGAAGAGAAGCAGATCACCTGCCAGGCCGCAGTGACTGCTGACTCACCCGAAGAAGACCTCATCGACCTTGACGCCCTCAGGCAGCTCAGCAAGGGCGGCCCTGGCGGCGTGAGCGCCGAGCTCGGAAGCCTTGAGGTCCTTGAGCTTTCCGCCAAAGGCGCCGAAGGGGGTACGCTTTGAGGCGACGACGAAGATGTCCTGGCAGACGCGGGTGGAAGGACGCATTTTGTTGTGAGGAGTGAGAGGTGAGTGGTGAGAGGAAGTTGATGCTCGGCAAAGTCAACGATTGAAGCGTCTGTACTTCGGACAGATTACACGCGCCAGGCACATGCCCAGCTACTGTGGCCGGGTAATGGGAACGGCCAGATGCCGGGGACGCCATACGCCATACGCCATATCGCGTCCACGTCGGGCCGGGTGCGTGGTACGGCCGAATAAGGCAGGCCTGCCAGTGTCCTCACCATGGAGCACCACCAGCGCCGTCCACGGAGCCAGGGGCGCACTGCGCGCCCGTGGGAGATTATAAAACTAGAGCTACCGTGGAGAACTTGTTTTACGACCGTGGGAAACCTTGAATCTGCAAGAGGCGTCCTCCGAACTTGAGCGAGTAACTTTCCACCGTGGGAAACCTTGGATAGGCCCCGATTCGGACGCTCGGTGCTCAGCGCTGACGCCACCGTCACAGCTTTACGTAAAGTATCCTTCCCGCTGACTGCCTTCGGGATCTGGATCTGGTCTGGTCGACCACCACCATAGACACCGCCCTCCCACCGCACCACCACCATCCAGCCAACTTACAGCCCTCGCATCAGCATTCCACACCCTCCTTCCTCACACTCTCTCATCTACACTTCACCAATAACATCGCATCGAATCTTCAACCACCATGAAGGTTTCCGCCATCGTTCTCGGCGTCATCGGTAAGTACCCCCTAAGACGCAATGTTCGCTCCACTTCGCCACGCGCCGAAAGTCGCGCCTAGCAGGACAGTCCGCGACGACGCAGGCTCGGTTGCGACTGCGATGTCGGTGGACGATGTTCAACATTGTATCCTTGAGCTTCACGATGTGGCTTGTAGCTAACATGCAGCGACGACAGCTACCACCGCCTCGGCGGCCGCGCTGCCGTTCGGCGACGGCGAGTGGAAGTTCCCGAACATCCGCATCGGATACGCGGGCGCGCACCACGACTACGGTAACCACGACAAGCGCGGCATGATGCCGTGCCACCAGGCCCACGGCGCGGTCCAGCGCTCGAACCAGCCCAGCGGTCTCGGACGGCTGCTGGCCACGCTCGGCTTCGACTCGTACACTGTCTCGCGCTACGAGCACCACCACAAGCACGACGGCGACCACCACGGCCACCACGAGGGCCACGGCAAGGAGGGCCACCGCCACGGCGACCACGGCTCTGTCGGCTTCGAGAGCGATGGCGCCTTCGCTCCGCCGCCGCAGGACGCGGAGATGCGTATCCTCCCCATCTTCGGCCACAAGGCCGACGAGAAGTACGCCGAGAAGCACGTTGCCCAGCGTCCGCACTACCGCGGCCACGGACACGGACACGGGTACCACCACCCGCACGCTGCGGCGCACCGCGCCCTCTCCGCCGTGCTCTACAAGCTCGACCACGCCGGTGAGGCTGTGACCGCCTTCATCCGCTCCCTCCGTTTCGACGCGGCCTACCTCATCATCGGGTACATTGTCGGCGGCGCGCTCGGCTTCGTCGCGGCCCGCAAGATTAGGCAGGCTCGCGCGCGCCGTAACGCCATCCGCCTCGATGAGGAGGAGGCCGCGGCGGAGCCGCAGGTCGTCGTCGTTGACGAGAAGGTCCTGGCCTAAGCGAAGCGCAGCGACGCTGAGCCAAACTCATTTATAGAGCTGTATCCACTCCCCATCTCACACACGCCCCATCCATCTCCTTGTAAGAAATCACTGATATTTGATGTATACGTTGCCGTTGTTGCTGTTGTGCTATTCTCGTCACAGAACATGCGGACGGGCGGTGCCGTGGCGTCGAAACTGCGCGCTTAATGCTATTTGTGGAGTGTGCACCGAGTGGCCGAACGAACGAATTCTGCAGACAGTGGAGAGAAGACCACGCGATCAGATCGGGAAGTCTACGTGTTACGTTTACGGAATGCATGGAGAAGTCTGCTGGACATATGGACATGGGAGACAACGGAGCTATGAACATGCCAGACTACGGGAGCAAAACAGACCAGACAGATCGGCGCTGATCAGAGACAATCAGCCCATCCAGACTGCGCTGTTCACCAGCTCTTACGAATGGAATGCAAGCTTCCGCTACAGATGATGCTAGCTCGCAGAAAACAGGGATAACAAAAAAGTGTATGTGCATATCACATGCTCTACGATGGTCTAGCACTCCTCCCACCTCCAGCACCCAAATCTAACGGGCGCCGACGCGCAGTGACTCGGCTTGCTGCAGCTCAACACGACAGGCGACTGAGTTTGCACGCAGGCTGCTGCCACTCAACTCGACCGCCTCACTGCGCTCGCAGTCTCGTCGCACTCATCTCGTCATCGGGCTCCCGACCCGCCTTGGTGTCGAGTTGCCCGACATGGAGAGCCTCTTCGAGTGACGGTTGCCAAACACTCCGGAAGATGATGGTGTCTTGGCCTTGGCCACGTTGGCGATCAGTTCTGAGATCATGCCATTACTGCTGTCAACTTTCTGAACTCGCAGCTCCGTTGGCGGCTGCGGTGCCTCAGCCTATCAGCATCAGCGTACTCACTATGTCTCGTGGTCCTGCTGCCTCGCGTCCTTCAATTGCGCAAGATACGCGAGCAGTGCGCTCGCCTCGTTCGTCGTGCGGATCAGGTCACACTGCACGGCCTCCAGCTTGCTGAGGCTGTACAGTTTCAGCTCGTCGTCCTCGATCGCGCATAGCTCCTCTGCCTTGCTGAAGTTGAGAACGGGCTTGGGACCCAGGTCGTGCTTGTCCTCGCTGACTCGCGGGGGCGGGTTCGTCGCTAGGTCTGTCGTGATCTTCAGTGGCGGTAACGTCGAGAGACGGTGCGACTCGACCTCGTCCAGGTTCACTGGCACGCCCATTGCGATCAGATGGTCGCGCCTGACTCGGGACCGCGTCCAGTCCAGTGGCTTCAGCATCGGTGCAGTCGTCAGCTGCGCATGGGTGTCTCGGCTGAAATGTTAATTAGGAGAGGGAGAATGATAGCTCACTTGCTCTCATGCATGAGCACCTGCGAGAGTCCACCGACGGCCTGTGGCTCCTCCTCTGTCAGACCTTGCCGGTTTAAGCCCAGCGTGTCCTGAATCGCGAGAGCGAGTTCTCGCCATGGCGGCACGGGACGGAGTGACAGTGCGTGTGCTGTTATAAGTTAGTGTCAATGCTGGCCAACTCACCCATGTCCACTCAACATCTTCCGGTGGAGGCGGCGCCGCAGCGGCTGGTTGCAGGTTGAACCCCTCGTCAAAGTCATCCAAGTCACCAAAGTCCTCTGAAGCCACTGGCTCTGCAAAGCCGTCCCCGAAGAAGTCGAAGCCATCATCGTCAAACCCGTCTCCGCCTGCTGATGCTCCAAAGTCGTCGTCTCCAAACCCTCTGTTGTTCCTGAAGCCACTGTCGTCGAAGCCATCGTTGCTGAAGCCGCCGTCGTCGAAGCTGGCTGGTGGTGGGGCAAGAGCTGGCAGCACGAGCACTGGCTGGTTCGCTGGCAGGTTCGCTGGCGGTGTCGGCACATTGCCCCATGCCTCGTTGTCATCCATCTTCTCTTCCGGCTCGGGTTCCGGTGGTGCCTTGTCCTTGAGGCTGAGGTCCTCCATCTTCTTCTCGGGAGAGGACGGGCTCGTGAGCTCCTGCGTGCTCTTCTTCGGGATCGCCTCTGGACTCTTGACTCGACTCGCTGGTGTTGACCCAGCCTTCATCGGACTCGTCATGAGAGAAGCTGGGGGGTCCGGGCTCTCGCTTTTCTCCGGCGAGGCTAGAGCTGGACTCGTCGACTTGACAGGGCTGCTTGGGCCGCTGGACGCCTTGGGAGCCGCAGCGGGGGCGGCGTCGGCCGTGTCTGCCCACGGGTCGTCCATCATGAAGCCGTACTTGGTGTAGTGGATGTTTCAGTAGAAGCTAGTCATTCTCGTTGTCGCGCGCGGCTAACGTGCGGGAGCAATTTTGGCTGGGTGGTAGCTACTTGCGAGAGTCGACCAGGAGATCTTGACAATGCTGGCGTGCGATGCACTGGGGAGCTAGGAAGAAGTGATGGCGAGTAGGACAGATGCAGCGGCGAAGAGCGGTCGGTGGGCTTCGCGACTGGTGCTGCGCATGGATCGTCCTTGGTGAACTGTGTGTTAAGGGAAGGCGAGGTAAGTAACTGCCGCTAGTGATCGGGCGAGTGTTGACCGAGGTGGAAGTATGCAGTTTTGCATGCTTAAAGTTAACCCAGACCACGACTAGACTTCTTAGAGTGCTCTACGAGGTGGAGACTTCTGGACAAGTTCATGGTGATGTGGGTGACTCGCCAAAGCAGACGACATGTCGTCGTGGGTGTGTGGAGAGGGGGAGGAGCAGAAGTAGAAGCGATGTGCTTCCCACCTGGACACTCAAGTGGAAAACTAAGCATAGAGTACACTTCTGAAGCCACCAAAGAGTCGTAAACCTGTATGCATGCATGTAGAACGCTCAGAATCGTTGGTATCGACAAGCCTACCAGGCCCGGACCGAACCGAACCGTGCCACGCCCCAATCGCCACAGTGCAGCGACGCCACCGCGTCGTCAAAACAACGTCACTCTCCAACATTTCACCGTCACTCATCTCCTCACACAATGCCGCCGCTCAGCTTCCTCCGCGACTCGCCTGTGCCAGATCCGAGCCCCGAACGCCTGGCGGCACTGTACGCATTCACGCGTGCGCAGGCGTCGTCAAACCCAGATGGGTATGCAAACAACGTCGCGTGGTGGGGTCAGGTCCTGGCGGCGGGGCTGCAGGATGGCACGCTCGGCGATGTGGACGGGAGCGGGAGCGCCGCCTCCTCGCGTGCAGGCAGCGCGTTTAGGCCCGACATGGCCAGTGCCTTGAGCAATGCACCAAGGGACACGCTTGTCCTCACGGTCGACGACGGGCTGCTCTCCAGAGTAGCGCAGGACGGGCGGCGGCCGAAGGGTCTCGGCGGTGTTGTTGTGAGTACCCTACAACTAGGGTTGCGCGGTGAAGCTGACGGACAGGACTCGCTCGCCTCAGAGCGCGCGCTAATAAAACTCGCGGCGTACAACGCCCTCACGACGGGCGTTGAGCAGGGGCCGGGACTCGCCCGCCGTGCACTCGGCGCAGGGCTGAGTATGATCGGCGGTCTCGTGTGGGGGAAGAGCGCACCCGCGCCAGAGGAAGCATGTTGGAAGACGGCGCAGGGGCAATGGGTTCACATCGGTAACGTCAAGGTGAGTTCTAGCTTCGAGACCCACGATTATGAAGCTAATGCCAGGCGGCCGCTACGTCCTTTGCGGCACACCTCGCAGCCAAACCCCTGCTGCACCACAGCGACTGTCTGTTTTCGCGCGCTTCGTTCCTCGAGACCTTTGCTTCCATGGCACCAGCAGCGCCGTTGACGAAGCGGGACGTCGATGCGCTGCTCCTGTACCTGCAGCGGGATGTGGGCTCGGTGCAGATCGACGGCGACGTGAGTTATCCTCTCTGGTCATAACTGACATACAGGTGATCAAGATCGCATCCCCGCTCGGCGTCGGCGAGGGCCCCATTACGGAGGCGGACCGCGGTACGCTGAGTGTGAAGATCACGCTGGCCGCCGTCGAGGCGCAGATTGAGGATATTGAGGCTCAGAGCGCAAAGACGATGGACAAGGTCCGCGCCTCGCTCAAGGCGGGGCAGAAGGCGGGCGCGACAGCATACCTCAAGAGCAAGAAGGGGCTCGACGACGTGCTGTCGAAGCGCATCGCGACTGGAGAGCAGCTGCGCTCTGTGCTCCGGTCCATTGACGACGCGAAAAGCAACGCCGAGGTGAGTTCTCGCTCCTGTCCACATCTCCGCCCAGCTATATTTCGTGGAGCCGCGAACCTGACACCCAGATCATGTCCGCGTACGAGCTCTCGACCTCCTCCCTCGCCTCGGCGCTCGCCGACCCCCGGCTGTCCCCCGACCGCATCGCGAACACAACTGACGCGCTCGCCGATGTCCTGGCCGACAGCAAGGAGATCTCGGATGCGATCGAGATCGGCGGCGCTCAGGCGCGGCAGGCCGCAGGCGCACCCGAGTTCGACGAAGACGAGCTGGCCGCCGAGCTCGACGCGCTCGTGCTCGAGGAGAAGGCGGCGCAGAAGGAGCGCGCCGAGCGGGAGGCTCGCGAAGCCGTCGTGCGGAAGGAGGCGGAGGAGAAGGCTGCCGCGGCGCACAAGGCCGCGGAAGAGAAGCAGAGGGCTGAGGAGAAGGAGAAGAAGGAGTGCGAGGGGAGGGAGCGCGCGCCGAAAGTGGCGGCCGCCCAGCAGGCTATCCAGTCCAGTGAGAAGGTTGGAGCCAAGACGGAGGGAAGCAAGATGACCGAGGAGGAGGAGTGGGCCCAGCGCCACGCCGATGCCCAGCAGAGGCAGCGTGAGGAGAAGGAGCGCGCCGAGCGCGAGCGCCTCGAGAAGGAGAGCCAGCGCGTTTACGCCGAGTAGACATATGATCATAAAGTTTTATGCATTCTAAGAGCTGTTGTACACATTACTACGCAGTTACGAGACAAGGATGAAGACGAGGAACTAGGCGTTAGCTTGGGCTCGGTATATAAACAGCGAGCGGAACTCACAAAGATGATGAGGACGCCAAAGATCTTGAGCATGAGCCATCTATTCGAGGAGATGCTCTCGTAGTACTTGAGGAGCTGGCCGTGGGCTGCGTTTATGTTCATGTCGACGTCGTGAACGTTCTGGTCGATTGTGTCGATACGTTCGCGCTGCATCTGCACGAGGCTCGCGAGCTGGGAGAACATGCCTCCGAGCTCCGAGATGGTGCTCTCGATCGTCTCGATCGCGTTCGACCGCGATTGGATAAAGTCGTCCTGCTGCTCCATGAGCTGCATCTGCTGGTAGTCCTGGGTCTGCTGGGGCTCGTCGATGTTGAGGGCTAAGAAGTCGGCGCCGCCGTCGGGCGCAGCCCGCGTCTTGCCCTTGAGCCCGCTGCCTGGTCCTCCGGTGGGAGCGAAGAGCAGCGAGTCTGCAGTCAGCTTCGATGTCAGAAGAAGAGAGCTTACCCTTCGCCGGCGCGGGAACCGCCGCCGCACTCGTCGTGTGCATGAACTGCTCTGTCCGGTCCCGGCTCGCCTTCATGTTCTGCGTACGCAGTTCCAGGACGTCCTGGAACCCCATCGCCATCTCCTTGACCCTGCTCTGCAGCAGCGTCACCACATTTGAATTGTGCTGCTCCACCTGCTTTCCGCGCGCATCGTGGTGCGTCTTGGTGTACGTCGCCAGATCCCCGATCTGCGAGTTCAGGTGCGACATGTCCTGCTTGATGATGTACGTGAGCTCCGAGATTTCCATTGGGCGGTCGTCAAAGAGAGTCTTGCGCTTTGCCACTGGGTCGTTAGCGTCATATCGGCGGCCGACGTCTCGAGCACGAATTTCGGGCACGACTGCTGTGCACCGGTTCCAGTGAGCGATGCATGTCGCCATGGCCTGCGTCCGTGCAGAACAAGGACAGGACGCGTAACCGGCCCATGGCTTCAGGCCGTGTGACGCACTCAGGAACCTTACAAATAACTGCCCGCAATTAAACTCACGCTGCGCCAACTTCTGCAACTTGTGCGTCGTCTGCGTGATGTCCTTTGCGATCTGGCCCGCCATGCGCCCGAACTCGCTCGGATGCTGCGGTCCGGGCTTCGGCGTCGAACGCAGGGTAGAGGCCGCAGCGGTGCGCGCGCGAATGGACGACAGGGCCGAGTGGAACTCGGAAGTGCGGTCGCGGGGTGACATGGCTCAGATATCGAACGGCGGCGGGCGGTGGGAAGGTGGTGTGGGGAGGGCGACCGGGGGCTTGAGGTCAAGCGACGGCCGAGGAGGGGTCAGGTCGCAACAGCTGCCGAAGAGAGCGAGGAGAAGTGCTGTCGAGATGTATTAGGGTGTTGAGTCGTGTATCCGAAGCAGTGGCAGAGCAAGCAAGATAGTGTTGTTCGTGAGGCAGTGGTGAGGTGGAGGTGCTCCTAGGTCCTCGACCGTCCGTAGCCAGCTAGCCAGCTGGGGTGGCTGTGGGCGTGGAACGGGCTGAGGCGTCGTCCACCATAGGGCGGGGGATGAAGACACGTCATAATTTTGATACGATCCACGTGACTCTCACCCAAACGCAAACGTCTCAACCACTCACTTCACAAGGACGCGCTCGACGAGCTCAACACATCAACAACATACTGCATCGACAGCACGCATCGGCCCGCCTCGCATTGACTAGACGGCTGCACAGACGACACGTACCCCGTACCCCATAACCAATCCTCAAAAGTCGCAATTCCTCCGTTGAACAGAGTGCAGATTCAAGATGTCGCGCCCGAGTCAGCCCGAGCTTAAGAGTGAGCATCCATCTCGCCACACCGCGTCGCAATCGCAGGACAAGGGGCCAAGGAAGGAGCTGGGATTATGGGACAGACATGGAGAACGTCTGTGAAGACGCTTGGTCGCAGAGGGCCTGGTAGTTGGAAGTGACGGCTGTCACGGCTCCTCGTGTGACATCACCCAACGATTGTTTTCACGCCAGGTCCTCGCACCCCCGCGTTGCCGTGCTCCTGACGTCCGACAAACGTCTACGGGAGCTAGAGGGAACCCCTTCGAGTCCCAGAGCATCCAATTCCTCGGCAATAAGTTCCGCATCGCAGTTGTGAAAGGCGTTCGGCTTCTCCAATGTGCGGAGCCCAGCTGACATCAGAATTCATGGACCGTCGTCTCTTCATCCACATCCAGGGCGGACGGCAGGTCTCGGGAGTCCTGCGCGGATACGACATGTTCCTGAACCTCGTCGTCGACCAGGCGTACGAGGAGCTCGGCGGAGGCGAGCGGAAACCCGCCGGAATGGTCGTGAGTACGCATTCCCTCTTGCGCTGGCCGTGATCGGCGGGCGCACGAGGATAGCTTCGTCGCGCGTGAGAGATCGAGCTGACAACCCAGGTCATTCGCGGTAACTCTGTGGCCTCGATGGAGCTTCTCGATAGCATGCGACAGTAGAAGGCGCGAGAGAGAGCCGATGACAGTAGATCGACCAGTAGATGTATGATATAGGGCTTAGAACTGGAAAAGCGCTCCGAAGGAATCCTGTGACGGCAGTCAGCGCTCGACAGGCGAGAAGCGTCCGAGATGTCGGTTCAGCAAGGTTTGAGAACGTGTTTGAGTATCTGAAAGGAGTGCAGAAAGCGAGTAAGACCTCACCGATCAAGCAGAAGTGAGGAGATGCGGCTGTCAGTGCTGCGTGGTCCGTGACCGGCTCTTGTCTGTCAAGGGTAGGCCAAACCTGTCAGTTCTTAGTTCCAGTGCACTATCTTCTGTTTGCGCTATTTGACCCACGTGTTGCAGCAGTGGTGTGTGCAGCTCGAGAATCCGTGCTAAGCCCAGAGATGTGTTGAAGCCGTTGCACGATTGCCTGGCACCAGAGTTGGTGCAGACCCGTACTCCTCGCTATCGTTGGAGCCGTGAGCGCTGATCGACCCTCCGCTTCTGTTATCTGCTTTCACCCCTCTGAGTTTTGACAGTTGCAACAGGTCGAGTGACAAATGTGGGCAAGTTGTGACGCGAAAAAATGTGGTGGTTCCGAGATAAGATAATGCGGGTCATCGGCTGGGTGCAGGGGTCTAGGTTACGCGAGGTGGTCGAATACAAGTTCCATGTCCAGTTCTCGGACCATGTTCTGTATGTGGGCCTACCAGAGTGCTGGCTCGTGCACGCCTCTGCGTCTCGGTCTCGGCGCTGCGGGGGCTCGGCAGGGCCTTCGCTGCCTGGCGGTGGGGCTGCAGGCTGCACCAGGGGACCAGGGGGAGCAGCGTCAGGGGGAATCGGCCAGGTCCGTCGCTTGCCGCTGCCAGCCTACGGCCAGGTGCAGGAACTACGCCAGCATTCCAGCTCCGCCCGGGGGCCCCACGGCCGGCACACCACTTCAAGCTCCGGCCGAGTGTACAATGATGATACAACCACGACTTTGTGCATCGCCCAGCAGTCTCATGACCAGCCTGCTGGAGCCTGCATACGCTGGTCCTTAAAGTAAGCTTGGCACAGTGTTTCTCTTCCCCATACACATTCACCATGTCCCTCGCTGCCCGCCTTGGAAGGACTTCCCGGCTCGTCGCCCGTCGCTCGACGGCCGGTCCGTCTCGATCACTCGTCACTGTCTCCCGCCCTGTGGCATCCCAGCAGGCGAAGGAGCGCGTCCGCATCCCCCTCAACGACACGGCGCGTCTTGCTTCCTACGGAATCACCGTTCGTGGATTCCACGCTTCGCTCGCGCGCCCTGCGACCTTCCACTTCAAGCTCCACGACATCGGAGAGGGCATCACCGAGGTCGAGGTCATCAAGTGGTTCGTCAACGTCGGCGACACAGTCGAGGAGTTTGACAACCTGTGCGAGGTGCAGAGTGACAAGAGTGTGTACGTATCACCGTCTCGCCTGCTTCGGCCCTGCTCTTGGGGCGAAGAAGGCGCAGCGAGCTACCTGGTCGCAGAGCGAAAGCTGACCTCAGCGTCGAGATCACGTCCCCGCACTCGGGCAAGATCCAGACCCTGAACGCCGAGGCTGGCAAGGTTGTCAAGGTTGGCCAGACGCTGTGTGAGATCGACGTCGACGGCGAGGTCGAGGACGTCGAGGTTCCCGAGCAGTCTGCGCCCGCGCCTACCCCTCAGACCCCTCCGGCGCCGAAGGAGACCGAGCCGGTGACCCGCCGCGAACCCGCCCCTGCACCCCCTCCTCCCCCTCCTGCGCCTAAGCAGGAGACCCAGTCGAACGCGGCCAAGCCCCACCGCCCCGCGCGCCCGCACCCGCTCGACGAGACCGCGGTCCGCTTCGAGGGCGAGGCTGGCATCCTGCCCGCCGCGCCGCTGAGCCGCGGTGAGATTCCCGACTCCGTCGAGGCCAGGCGCGAGGGCGGCGGCGGCACGAAGCGTATCGTGAAGGCTTCGCCTGCCACGAGGACACTCGCGCACAAGCTCAACGTTGACCTGGAGGCTGTTACGCCGACCGGTGATGGTGGACGGGTCACGAAGGAGGACGTCGAGAAGTACGCTGCCGGCGGCTCTTCTGCCCCCGCCCCCGCCCCCGCAGCTGCTCGTGAGGGGGCCCCCGCGCGCGAGGCTGCTCCTCGCGCTGAGCCTGTCTCGCGCCAGTCCGCCCCGGCACCCGCCCCTCAGCCCATCTACTCTTCTCACCGCGAGAGCGGCGAGACGCACCGTATGGAGCTCGGCCGCAACAGGAAGGCGATGTACAAGGCCATGGGCTCTATGGGCTCTGTGCCTCACTTCGGCTACGTCCACAGTCTCGACCTCACCAACCTCCTTCCTCTGATGAAGGCTGCCAACCCGGTTCAGCCCCCGAAGCCCTCCTACCTCGCCAGCGACGTGCCGTCGTCGCTCGTTCAGCACTCCGCCGGCGGCGAGCGTGAGAAGACATCCATCCTCGCGTTCCTCGTCAAGGCGCTCGCGCTCGCGCTCGATGAGCACCCCATCATGCGCTCTCGGATCAAGGAGCGCGACGGCGAGCGCTGGCTTGAGGTCGCCGACGACGCTGCCATCGGCATTGCGGTTTCCGATCCCAAGGCTGGCCTCGTCACGCCGTCTCTGCCGCCGTTCGACCCCCGCAACTCCGTCTCTAGCATCAACCAGGCCCTGACTACGCTGCGCAAGACCGCCACGCGCCCCTCAACGCCGCCGAACATCACCATCTCCTCTGTCGGACCCCTCGGCGAGGCGAAGAGTGCCATGCCCGTGCTTCCCCCCGGAGGCGGCGTCGCTATCGCGGCCGTCGGACGGGCGGCTTGGGAGAACGAGCTTGTCGGACGGAATGGACGGAACGGTGACGGAAAGGTCTGGGACATGACGCCCGAGGAGGTCGCTGGACTCGGAACAAAGCCGGTGCTCAAGTGCAACGTTGGATGGAGCGGGGACCACCGCGTGCTCGAGGGCGCGGAGCTGATTGCGTTCACGGAGACCTGGAAGCGGTACGTCGAGGAGCCGTGGCGGTGGGTCAACATTTGAGCAGCGAGCGGAGCGAGCTAGCTGCCAGCATAGTGTTAGTGTAGAGGTGTTTTTCTTAGACTGCATTGCATGAATACTCCAGTAATTGTATATCTCTCTGCTGCACACTTGTTTCGCCTCATCTGTATGGAGGTCAGCCCATGATGTTTGGGTGTTTCGATAGCAAGGTTGACAATGGCGTAGCGAACGTGCTGACCGATCCTCTGCCTGCGTCCCGTCGATGATTGCCGCGATGGCCAGCACGTGTCTGACGGATAAGCTCGCTGAATTGAGCCATTACCATTTCTTGGCTTCGCACATTCCTCATATAGAAATGCATTTGGAAGCAAGCACTGCGGGCTGTAGAGCAAGGCGCAGCAGCGCAAAGGACAATTCGGGAGAATCTCCCACACCCTTTGGGGCAAGAGGAAGGCAGCGGCATGCTGGGTGGGGAACACTGAAGGTCAGGCACTCGAGTCATGAGAACGTGTACGACGGCCGCCTCCACCTTGCTACTCTCCTTGCCATTGCCTCTACTCTTCAGCAATGCTCACGACGTTATGGATGCTGCGCAGTAAACAAAGACAGCCAAGATGCAAGAATGTACAGCCTGCGACTGCGCCTTGTCTGCGCATACCGGACAACCGGCCGGGCGGTGCGCCCAGCCAATCCTTTCCAGTGCCCCAGGTGAGATAAGGGTGGAGGGGATCTTGCGTTGCCCCACTTTTCGCCACTGCACCAAGCTCAAAGCTTGCAGTCATGACGCTGGGATGCCAATGTCACCCAGAGCTTGGATGTCACTGCGACACACTGTGCAGCATACACCAAGTGAGATTGTGTACGAGTCCACGACGGTCTAGCGAGCTACGTCCCCCCTTCCGTGCTTACTCGCTGTATCGCTGCGCTCGGCCGTACTCATTCGACGATCTGTTGCGGGGTGACGACTCAGCTGTGAAATCGGCGTCTTCGCACCGGGGGTCACCCTTTACCCTTGTCACCCTCGTTCTCCACCGCCGCCGTACCTCCACCTTCCCTATCGACCCCTCCGTACCTGCCAGTCCCAGTTCTACCTCCCCACCGCCCTCATTTCTGCCGACACACCAGACTCGAACAACAACAACAGCACCTCTCTCACCATTCCCAACGCCGTTCGTCATGGGCGACAAGGCAAAGAACAACAACCTCGACATCCCCACAGACGACGATCCGAGTGAGTACCTTGCCGCCTGGCTTGCCCGCCGCCCCGCTGCCCGCTCCTACCTGCCCGCCGCCGACGACGGATACCACGTTCGTCCTGTGCACCGGACTGGCCACATCCCACGTCCCCGTTGCTATAAAGCTGACGCCGTCTCCTCTGATCTGTTCGACTCTCTTGCACAACTCGACCTCTGACGCTTGGCCCTCCCCTTTGCTCCTCGGCTTCACCGATCTGAAATCTTGGCACGTTGCTACGACTGTGACCTGATCTCGCACTGCCGCACCTCGCACAACGCACCGCCGCGCCTGGCCTGGACTGTCACTATTGCTCCTGCGATTATCTGTGCGCTCCCTCTTCAACTGTACACACCCCACACTCCGCTTCATCCCCTCTTCCCACATTACCAACTCCACCATGTCGACCATGACCCTTACGCCGATTGACCCGCTAGCCTCGCAAGCGTTCGTCGACGAGGCTGGCGCGCCCGCCACGCTCCCCGATGTCGGCGACGGCGGCGAGCAGAGCAAGCTCAAGGTCCTCATGGGCCTGCTCAAGAAGTGAGTGACGCGTCACAGTGTGCTGCGAATGCCGCCGATCTCCACAATGACCTTCACGTTAGTGGACGAATCTGCTATTGGAGCAGTACCATGGCGCCGGTGTTGGTGTTGCCACACGCCAGCGGCGGCAGCGGCGCATGGCGGCAAAAGACCGAACCTGCCCGTTGAAAGCGCAGAAGTGACTACCGTCAATGAAGCCCTCGCGCCGCTCGCCCTGGCACTTCACCCTTAGAGCAAGTGACTGACTCTAGGCTCGTCGGCGTCAAGGACGTCGCCACCCTCCGCCTATCCCTCCCCGCGTCGCTGCTGGAGCCTATCCCCAACCTCGAGTACTGGCAGTATGCAGACCGAGCCGACGTTTTCGCTGCGTGAGTGCCGAGCCGAGGTGCACCAGGTGTCCGTGCGCACGACTACACGCCTCGGTCATGGCCGCTTAAGGCTATACAATGCGGACCGGTAGCTGACAACCAGAATCGGAGACTCTGACGACGAGTTCGGACGAATGCTGGGCGTGCTGCGTTTCCTGTTCTCGAAGGACCTCAAGTTCGTGCGCGCGCGCCTCGGCAAGCCGTACAACTCTGCGCTGGGCGAGCACTTCCGCTGTGCTTGGCGCGTCCCCCCTCTGCACCTGGACAAACGGGGCGAGCCGATCGTGCGCACCCACATCCACGTGCCGCTACCGAACGAGCCAGCTTATGGGGGGCTAGGCGGCTCGGGGTGGAGTACGCCGGTGCTCCCGCCCGAGAACGGCGGATTCAACTCCGAGGTCTCGTCCTTGAGGAGCTCGCCGGGACTCATGGCGCGCAAGGACAAGCTGACGGCGCCGAGCCAGGCGAGCTTTGACATGAGCGCGCTCCGCCAGGCTATCCCGGGACCAGGCGACGAGGTGCTCCCCCGCGAACCGGATGCTGGCGTCAAGGAGAGCGAGAAGACGACAGTCGTCTTCCTCTGCGAGCAGACGAGCCACCATCCCCCAGTCTCGACGTATTACTACGGATGCCCCGAGAAGGGCATCGAGGCCGTCGGCGTCGACCAAATCGTCGCCAAGGTCTCCTTCCCTTGTGAGTGTCCCTTCACAGCTACCATTTTTCTGCGGGGTAAGCTGACGCCCAGCGATTCGCCTCGGCCCCGGACCCCAGAACAAGGGCATCTTCATCCGGATCACGCGCCCCGGCCCAGGGCAGGGGGAGGAGTACCAGATCACGCATCCGGACGCGCAGGTGAACGGCATCCTGAAGGGGAGCTACTACGGGACGATGAGCGACGTCGTCAGCGTGACGGTGCGCGGCGGCGAGGGCAAAACGAAACTCCGCACACTGATTGAGTACAAAGAAGAAAGCTGGCTCGGCAAGCCGCGCTTCGCGCTCGAGGGCGTCATCTACCGCTCCACCGAGAGTGAGGGGGAGGAGTACAAGAAGATCAAGAGCGTGCCGAGCGACAAGGTCGTCGCGCACCTCGAGGGCAACTGGATGCGCCAGATCAAGTACAGGATGAAAGGGGAGAAGGTGAGTCACATCCGCACGATGTCCTCGTTGCCTCGGCCACAGCCATCTCACAGCTTTGTCGGCACAAGCCAAGCTGACGCCGCAGGAGTGGAAGATCCTCCTGAACCTGGACGAGCTCGCGTTAATCCCGAAGCTAGTGCGGCCACTCAACCAGCAGGACGCGCAGGAGAGCCGCAAGCTCTGGGACCCCGTCACGAGCAACCTGATCGCGAAGAACTGGGGCGAGGCGACCAAGCAGAAACAGGTAATCGAGCAGCGACAGCGCGACAAGGCGGCCGCCATGAAGGCAAAGGGGGACATGTGAGTACTGTTCGTGGAGCTGGGAAGAGCCGTGGTAGTTATGTGGAATGGGAGGTACAGCCGGCGGGTTGTCACTGGCTAGTGGAGTGGACTGGAGGTCGTCGGCAGTCGGGGAGTCACAGAGGAATGGGCTTGCCGGCATTCCATCGACGCACTGGCGTTCATGGCGTTCCGATGCGCCGCGATGCTGGCGTGCGGTGCAGCCGGGGTTCGGGCAGAGTGCTGGAGTGCAGATCCGCGGCCTTGTTGGCGCCATGACGCCACGGGGAGGGCGATCCTTAATCGGCGCCGGTGCCCTGGGCGTTTCGTCCTCTGTCCTCCACTCTCCCGAACTTGCGATCCTGCATTGCAGCGAGGTGCGCCTTGAAGCGAGTTGCATCGGAAACGATCCGGAAACCTCGGAATCGATGCCGTGTGCCGACAGGAGAAGTGGGAGCCGGAGCAAGAGTGGGAGCCGGATTCCAGCGATTAGAGTTCAGGTGGTGAAACCGGCATCCTGGGTTGCCTTCCACCCGGCATCGATTCCGGTGGATGGGGGTTTCATCATTCGCGGCGGTGACGACGGTGACGGCAGCACGCGTGAGCGAGCGATACGAGTGACCGGAGTGCAAGCGAAGAGGAGAGAAGAGCTAAGAGAGGTGTTTGGTATAGCTGACAAAAAGGCACGAGCCCCGCTTCTTCGAAGCCGAGTACGACGACGGCCGCCCCGTGCTCACCGACGAGGGACGGCGGGTGATTCAGCAGGAGACGGAGCGTGTGCAGCCGCAGCCGGAGTGAGCGCGAGCGTAGCGAGCTGCGCGCAGCTGCGGCGGTGCAACTGCAGCCGGGCCGGAGTAGCTATAGGGTATAGTGTCCGGTCCCTCGGCGGCCCCGCGGGCACCGGCGCTGGGCGCACGGGGACTGAGGACTGAGGACTGAGGACTGGGCGCTGGGTACGAGGACAAGTGGCTTAGAGTATGCCGCAACTAGAGACGTGTTAATGAATGACGATTACCTTCCCTCTTAATCCAGTGTCAGTGCGAGGTCATCCAAGGGCAGTGCATGGCATGTTTATTGGCAACCACGAGGCCACCATCATGCATGCAATGTCCCGAATGTCCCATTGTATTGGTTCCCGGACTGGAGTGGAGACAATTGGAGTGTCTCTGTCTGTTCCGTTCTCCTGCCTACCTGCCTGTCTGCCTGCCTGCTCTATGCATGGATGAAGATGAACAGGGAGAGCGTGACGGCGCTAAAGTAACCTGCCATGTTTGTGAAAACGGGCTAGCCGGTGCGTAAACCTGAGCAAGGGCTATTGAAGGTAAGGATGGCGTAGGGAACGGCTGAATGGTCTGCCGGGCGGGACGTCGATAACCACTAGCTCCTGTTGTCCTTACACCTCGCTCCTTTGCTCCCCTTCGCTCTCCTTCGCTCCTCTGCTCCCTCCTCCTCCTCCAGGTCCTGATGAGCGAACAGCCTAGTCTGTGTCTTGTTTGATGGTCGGGCTGCTCGCCCTGCTCTCCTTACTCTCCCTGCTCGGCCGCCTCGGCGAACGGACACATGGCAGCTCGTGCACTTCGGTCGCAGCCCTCTGGAAGCAAGATCGGCCTCGCCCCCTTCTTGCCTCTCCAGCAGTGGTGTCTGCCCGTTGGGTCTTTGGTGGGTCAGCCGTCTTTTACTGGAGCCCAGGAGCAGATTGAATCCGACAGACTAACGCTGACAGAGCCCAATACAATCCGTGACAAGGACCCCCCCCCCCCCCCCCCCCCCCCTGCGTGGTTCACGAGCCCAGCATGACCGACAGGTGTAGCAAGTGCACTGTAGAGTTTCCGACATGTCAGACGTGGGCCCCTGATGCCCGTTGCGTGTTGGGTAGCGCCGTCGCGTCACTGCCGTAGCCTGGTAACGTACTGCTCTCCTGCCTGCTGGTCACAGTAGCATGGAAAGACAAGAGGATGCAGAGAAGCATACCAAACGCGCAACCAGGGGCAACGACCTGCACAACCCTCAGCATGGCAGTCTCGGGGGCTGGCGTGTCCTGGCACCTGCGTCAGAGAGTTGCAGTCGTCAGAACGGTGGCTGCATGGAATAAGGAGAGGAGCGTTGACGGCGGTGGCTTAGTCGCGGGTAAACATCGACTTGTTCTGAATGCGCCATGTCCCTTAGCCCTTTGAGCCCTGTTCAGGGACCACCCTGGGCAGTCCTGGCTGGTCAACAGGCGCGTAGGTTGGTACGACCCAGGTCCAAGACTTCCCGCTCGAGCATCCACATCTCTCAAGAGGTAGGTATCCGCGCGACTTCGATTCGTTCTTCTCTTGCACCAGATAGCCCTCTTCACCATCTTCACTTACCTCGCTCATACTCTTTAATCCGTGTTCCCCATCACACGCCCGACACAATCGATACCTTTGACGCCCACGCTCCCGCTCTCCCTTCTCCCCTCTCCCCTCGGCTCTCGGCTCTCGCCTCTCCGCTCGCAGCGTCGACCCCACCCTCGTTAACACAGTATTACGTTTGCCCTCCATAATCCGCCTCCGTCCTTCAGCGATTGTGCCAGCCTAGACCTAGACCCATACTGAGACCTTCGACTAGACGCACGCACACACGCACCCACGACAGAAGGAAAGCAAAGACCAAGCAATCTTCTACAGCACTCCAACTCCCACTCCACACATCTCTAAAGCAACTTCCCAGACATCTTGTCTCTTCCATCACTTCCATTGCTTCCTTGCAGTATACCAACCCGCCCTGCGTTTGCATTCATACTGGCCCGCAGTCGCAGTCGGCATCCAAATTCGATCCCCATCGCACGCAAACACCAAACAATACGGATTCCCCCCGGCCCTTATGAACAAACACTGAGATCCCCGTCCCTCGCAACCGCATCGCCTCGGGCACTGGCTTACCCTCTCCTCTCGAGCTTGAGCGCACACACAGCAACCATCATCACAGCGCACCAGCAATCGCCGTCTCTTCCCACGCCGCCACCGCTATGTCGGATGGCACAGGGGGCTCGCGCCCGTCTTCCTACTCGCGGCGTTCCTCGTTCCAGTCCCAACCCCGCACGCTCGACTCGCGGTATGGCTCGTCCCAGTCGCACCTGAACCAGCCCGAGAGCTCGCGGTTCGGCTTGTCCCAGTCGCACCCCAACGTCCGCGACTGGCGCTACAGCAGCAGCCACAACCAGCTGTCGCCCATCTCGCCGGGGTTCTCTGACCACAGCCTAACGTCGCCGCTGATGCCGCCGTCGCCCGCCTACTCGCCCGCATGGGGGCGCACGCGATCACCGTCCCCGGGCCAGACGGCAGACTATTCGCCGCAGGACACGTTTGGACTGCACACGCCGACGACAAACACGATGCTCGCCCAGGGTCTCATGCCCGACCAGCCACGCGTCCCGTCCCCGCGGCTACAATCCAGCGAAAGCGACCTCGACAGTGACCCGTTGCGATCAACAGAATCCATCCCGCTCGCCCGGCACGATCCCGAGACGATGCACCGGAGTGTCGAGTCGATCCCGCTGTCGGGCGGCACGCAGTCGCAGCGCTCGTCCTGGCAACGATCATCGTGGCAGCACGCATCCACGGCGGGACATTCAGAGGCCGCGATCGAGCATGCCCGCAAGCAGCGCATCAGCCAGAACCCACCAGTACCCGGACGACCGTCCCAGCCCGGCCGCTTCAGCCACATCCCACCACTACCAGAGGTGACGAGTTTACTGTCCTCGATGGTGTACTCTGAGCGCAGCTCGAGCCCGCGCAGCGTCGAGCCGGCCGCGGACAGCTCTAGCGGAGCCGAGACGAGCAGCCAGCTCGCTGCAATGAACAGCCAAGCGGGCCACAGTCAGCAGTCGCACCGGACGCGGTCGCCGCTGCCGCCCGCTGACGTGCCTGTCACGCCGGACCTGGAGGGGATCAGCCAAGCAGTGACGACACCGAGCTATAATCCGGCGAGCGCGATCGATCTGCGGCGCTACTCGTTCCTCGACGTCGACCCGACCGAGGTGTCCACCCCCGCCGCTAGAGGCGGGGGTGTGTCGACGTACTCGTCGCCGAACGTGTCGAGCAGCAGTGGGTACAGGCTCTCAGTGCCGAGCCTGGCATACGGCGGGCGGCGCATCAGTGGGATGAGCGGTACGGGCTCTGAGCTCAGCGGGATCATCACGTTTGGCGGGTCGCCGTATGGCGCGCACTCGGACCTGAACGACTCGGGCAGCTTACGGCCACCAGCCCCGCTCTCAGACGACGGAAGCCGGTTCGGCCGCGGTCCCCCGATTCCCTGGGGCAAGCGCGACTCGGCGACGCCCCGCAGCCTCCGGTCTGTTAAGAGCAGCCGGCGGAGCGGGTGGGAGAAGCCCATGCCTCCCTTGCCGGGAGAGGAGGACGAGGTGGACAGCGAGCTGTTCGCGCTTGTTGCGCGCGCCGCAGCAGTCGAGCGGATGCTGCAAGCGGGCAAGCGCGCCTCGGTCATGACAACGAAATCATTCGTGAACCGCTGGTCGATGAGCACGCGTATCTCGACGGCATCGAAACGACGGAAACACCGGAGCGCGACATCGAGCGACAGCCCTCATCGGCGGCTTAGCGAGAAGTCGACGAGCACGTCGCACAGCACCTCGCAGCGCAAGAGCAACGTCAGCGCGCGCTCCTCCTTCCGGCGCCGGATGCAGCGGCGTTTCCTGCAAGGCGGGAGCGGGAGCGACAGCCCCACACTCTCGCAACAGGGACTCATGGACGACGACGACGACCCCGTCAATCAGTTGTTCGACATTGAGGACGCCAGTGAACGGAGCAGCGTCACGCCCCGCCGCCGCGCTATCAGCAGTAACCAGCATGGCCTGAGTGAACTCGCCGAAGGAGAGGGTACGGGCGTCATTGTCTTCCCTGAACTTGCTGTGGCTCCACGCACCGCTCGAGCACCGCCGCACGACGGAGAGGTGTGCGCGCAGGCATGTCTCCCGCCCAGCGTTGTCGTGCCGTACCGCCCCCTGCCGAGGGAATACCGCGCCACGGGAGGCGGGGGATGGGGCGGAGGCGGCGGTGGAGGGGGCAGTTCACGGTCTCTCGCGAGCTGGAGACAGCCCCTGCGCAATGTCCGCACCGGACACGGGGAGAAGACGTGGGAAGAGTACGAACAGGGTCTCTTGCCCGGATGCCCGGCCAAGGCGCCACGGAGGAACAAGCGGACGGCTCTCCTCATCGTGCTGTTTTGTATCGTTGGCGTGGCGATTATCGCGGGGCTGCTTGGTGGGCTGCTGAGTCAGAGCAAGAAGTAGTTTTGAGCGCAGCGAGCTCTTCTCTGCCTTCACACAGCCCCCCACCACCACTCTCCCATGCCTCCCACCACCACCGCCCACAGCAACCGCTGTCCCTCGCCCACATCAACGCTCACGCCGTCGCATCATCCCATTCGACAATCCGGCCTCACGGCCACGGCCGCATACATCTGTCAGACACCTTACATATCATTCCGGACCCATTTCAAGGACACTACGCAATCTTTCTCATCATGTACCACCAGCAACTTCTCACAACGTCACCCTTAACCTGTAAGATTTATGCAATACTTGGAATAATGGGCCGATTCTAGCGGAGCGCGAAGCGCGCAGCGAGTGAGCTGAGTGAGGCGAGCGGCTGCTCTCGGACTAGGTTTGCTGAAGAATAGTGTGCTGGATGGGAGGAATTGGCCCCAAGATCGCTGAGGTCGCTGCGTGCTGCGCATGGATTACGGAGTGGGAGATCGGCGACACCGCGCGAACACCGAGGTGGTTTTGAACGGCGCGCGTGCAGGGCATGCAGGGCATGCAGGGCGCAGGGTCTGAGGCCCAGTGGAAGCGGCGCAGTCGCCGTGTTTGTCTACTGTAGATGTCGGCGGCGTCCAGGCCCAGCGTCTAGCGGGCAAGAGACAAGTGGGAGGGCAGAGTGTTTGGGGACGGAGTGGTCTGTGCGTCTTCCCCTCGGAGCCCTGCGCCAGTGTCAGACCTTGGGTGCCCATCACCGAGAGCCCTGCGCTAGTCCGAGCTCAGGACGCCTCTGCGCCTCCCAACATGTATGCATAGTTGGGTGGTGACGTCCGCAGCTCATATCTACGGGAGTTTGCTCGATGCGGCGATGGATGGTGGAGTGCACGGGTGTGGCGGACGACCGCGTCGTATGGAAGATCATGCGCAGAGAGTCGCGATGGAGGGTGCGCATGGCTTACCTTAAGAGTTGGCTCAGTATGATCTTCTAAGTCATGCGCACCCTCCATCACGACTCTCTGCGCATGAGTTGGCAGCCGCATGGTTACTAGAGCAGGTTCGCAGTCCCTGGATCAATCGGGGTCGACCACAGGCACGCCTCCTGTGGCGTCTGGACGTCTTCCTTCCATGTCCCATCCTCCCTCTCAACTCTCCAACAACTCCAGAACCTCCAGAACCTCCAGCGGCCTGCAGAAAGACCAAAAAGCTTCCTGTCGGAGAATCGAACTACGATCTCCCGCGATCAGTCATGACAAGCGAGCATACTAGCCGTTATACGAACAGGAAGGCACTGTTTACCCGCCAGGCGCTACGCAGCTGGCGGGCGGCGCCGTCGGCGGCGGCCGCGGCGGAGCGTTGGGAGGCTTTTTGCTCTTCGAAGCAAGTGGGTTCAGCAAGGTAGTGAGCGGTCACCGTTCCCTTCACGTTAGAGAGTCCTGGGGAAGGGTGATGTGCCAGAGGAAAGTGTCGACGTGCGCTGTGAGCTTCCATGACTCGTCGTTCAGTTCCCGCCCGCCCCTACACTCACACACTAAAGTACCCATCCAAGAGAGTAGCAGAAAAAGGCAGCGCTCACCCGTGCTAGAGCTCGGATTGCGCGCACGCTTGCTTGCCTGCCCCCACTCAGAATCGAACTGAGATCTAGAGATACCGTCGTATGAGACTCGCGTACTAACCATTATACTATAGGGGCTATCGGCTGCTGATGCCATGCACGGAACTCCGCGCCGACGGGCGGGCTAAACACGACTCCGAAGTGATGAAGAGAAAATTGCTTGGAAAATGCGAGGAAATTCGAGGAAATGTCGAAAATGTCCCACACGTTGGAGAGGGCGCAATGACGATGACGAATGCGGGGGCCCCTGGGAGATGCGTTTGAGGAACATCGGAGCGAGGCGCAGCGTTGCGGAGGAACAGCGGGGTGGAGTGTGGTGTGTGTCACAGCACCGATGAATTGAGGCGTCGTGACAGCGATGAATTGAGGTATCGTGCGCGTGTTTCAGTCACGGTTGCCCCCCATGCATGTACAGGGACAGAGTAGAACGCCAGGCACGCGACACTCCAGCGGAAGTGACATGCGTACGGGCCAGTGAAGAGTGCCTGTGAGCCGCATGTGGGAAACCACGCCGCTGGTGCTGAAAAAGGTGCACACTGTGCGAGGCGAGAAGAGTGCGGGAGAGCACAACCAATGCCCACCTGACCATCGAAGCTTAGTCCTCGAGCAGTCTCTTTGTGCCGTCGTACTGGCATACTCGCACTCAGACGATCTCGATGTGCGGCCGCCCAGAACTTGGCTGTCTCCAAAGTTACCTTTTAAGTAAGGGCTCACGGCGCGAAATGTGGAAACGACGCAGGTTCGATGGTCAATTGGGGAGCTGCGCGGGAAGCGTTGCGCTCCGACAGGGCTGGGGCGCATCGAGTCCTGAAACAAGGTCAGATCTGGAAGCTAGGTATGAGTGCGCACGGTGCCACGCTGCGGGCGTCAGTGCATGCCTGCGGTGGTCTCCATTCCCCACCCCGTGAGCAAAGGTTCCTTCATACCTCCCCGCTTCACGTCCAGCGTCGTAGCCTCCTCATCTCACCACACCCCTCTCCGCCCGCTGCTCTGTGAATTGCTGAACATCGCTTACTAGGGCGGGTCTGCACACTTCATAGCCTACTTCCGCTCGACTAGCAGCCGTCACACACAACAAGACACTCCATATTCTGTTTTGGGCGTCCCAAGATGCACACACCTGTACACAGCCTCCACATTGCGTCCCACGCTCTCATGTGTCTCTACTTCGCTACCCGAAATTTGTGTCGAATCACCTCCGAAGCATTCTTCGCGACCAAATGGCCGCCGTAGGTCATCACCGGCGCCGCCGCCGCGTTCCCGTGAATCGTCTCGGCGATCGCTTAGCGCCCCTATAGTATAATGGTTAGTACGCGAGTCTCATAATCTCTAGATCTCAGTTCGATTCTGAGTGGGGGCACGGAACACGAAGGTGTTCAAAGCTTTTACCTTTTGGAATGTTGGGAGGCGTTCTCGGCGACGAGTATGTGCTCTCGTTGGCTGGCAGAAAAGGTGGAACATGAAATGGCAGGAAATACCACACAGTTCCTCGCAGCCGACGATTTCATTAGCGGCCCTTTGTAGTGCGATTTTAGCGCGGATTTCTGAAACACTAGTCGTCTTGTGGTTGTCACTCTTCCACCAATTCCAACACGTCCGTCTCTCTTCAAAAAAACAAACCACACAAGCGTGCAGCGTGTATGAAAATAACGCTGCAGAGAAACTTCCTGTCGGAGAATCGAACTCCGATCTCCCGCGATCATTCATGACAAGCGAGCATACTAGCCGTTATACGAACAGGAACCGGATATTTCCTGTGTGGAGCGTTCAATGGTGTTCGGACAATCAAGAGTCACGTGACCTTGGCCTGTATTTGCCACCCAACACCAGCAGGCGCTGGCCATGACGCGGGATCGGGGGAAGGAGTGCGGGGACGGGCTGGGTACTTGTGATGGCCGTAGCGACACACATCTTCGTGTTGCATTGTCATTGTCAGCCACTTCATACCTCGTGCTTCTCGCACAGTACGCACGCATGTCGCCCTCGAGCGACTACGACATACCGCCCCCGTCGCGGATACGCCTGTGAGTGTTTTGCTTCTTTGCATCCTCGGTTCCCACAACTTGTCCGCTTCCCCCTTCCGCACCGCAACATCTCCCTTCTCCTCTCCACCCCTCATTCCTCTCCACCGCAGTATTCCTCCAGGTGTCGCTTGTTGAACCATGGTGCGGCACGTCAAGCGCACGCCACACGGCGTGACGGTCACCGAGGTTGAATCTCATCCCAACCACTTCTCCTTCTCCCGAACCACTACCTCCATGTTCGGCGGGCGTGGCCACTCCAGCTCGCGTCACTCTGCGAGCTCGTCTTCAGTCCAGCCTACTTCTCGGTACGACAGTGTAGATGAGGCACACATTCAGTCTATTATGGACGCCATGAACAATATGGCGGAGATCAGCTCGCTCTTTGACCGCATCTCTCTGGATGGACGTGGGGAGCGCGAGCAGCGTGGAAGGTGCGGCAGCTTGAGACATTCGGTTGTTGGATAAATCTGACAAACAGAAAAGAGACTCAGCGCGAGCGCGCGGAGCGACTCTTCGCGAAGGAGCAGCGTGCGCAACGGCGCTTGAACGAACGCATCTCTCGCGCGAACGGCTACCAGGAGTATTCACCGCCCGACCCGTTCGATGCGCTAGGTGCGGGGCGCAGCACGCGTCGCCGCGCAGGATCTGTCGAAGAGATGCCACCGACCACCGGCTACGAGCAGCGCATTCCCCACCGCTATGCGACGGGTGCGTCATCATCCACAGACTTTGGCGCGCGCTGCGGACGTGGACGCTGCACGCGGATGCCGGACGTATTTGAGAGGTTCGAGGAGACGTTGCGCGATTTCACCTTTGCGGGCGTGGGAGCTGGCTTCGCATTCCGCCCGTTCGACTTTGCTGGAATGTACTCGAGCTCGCGTGCGCCTCAGATGGCGGGGCGCACCGATGAGGAGTACGTGCGCCATGTGCGCGAAGAGTTCGACCAGGCCCGTGAAAACTTCGAGCGCCGCCGTCGCGCACACCCGTATCCGCGCGAGGCGAACCCGGACTACACGGCCGAGCACCGCTACTACGAGAATCTGCGTGAGGAGCGCGGAAACCCTTTCTGGGCGCCGCGCGACAGTGGTGCCGCTCGCGCCGCCGGCGCCCAGAGCGAGGAGCGCGCTCGCTTCGGCTACGCCCGCGGGCACTACGACGACAGGGCCGAGCGTGCTGCCGAGGCGGAGCGCAGGGAGCGCGCGAGGAAGCTCGAGAAGGAGCGCGCCGCCAAGCGCGCCGAGGAGCGGCAGGCATGGGTTAAGCGCTCGGCCGCACTATTCACGACGGGCGAGATCCAGAGCGTCCGCCTCGCGTTCCAGGACATCCCGTGGCCCATTTACGCTGCGAAGGGCGGCGAGGTCGAATACATCATCACGCTCGAGGACCTGTGCACCAAGAACGTCGAGGAGTTCCTCCTCGACCTCGCGCGCGACAAAGCCGAGATGGAGTACGAGGCTGCGCGCAAGAAGGTCCTCAAGAGCGCGATCCGCATGTTCCACCCCGACCGTTGGCACCGAGTGCTCCCTCGCGTCGAGGAGGCGGAGCGCGAAAACGTCAAGCACGGCGTCGAGTTGTGCTCGCGCATTATCAACGACCTCCTCAGCCAGTAAACTGGCACTCAAAAGACAGCAGACCAGATAGTAGAAGTCTCTGAGTCGCCCAGATCCATGCTCCCACCATAGAACTCCTCATCCCCTCCCTCCCCCTCCCACGTTTTTCACATTACAATCCCACCTTCCTCCTTCACCTTACAAGGCTTCATAAATCACACATCACATCGGATTTGTACATATATGGAATAAATGTATCTCTATACTGCTATCGCGCGCTGCTTAAACCGCCTCGTAGTCCATCGCGGTCTCGTGCTTCTTGACGTCCTTAATCTTGCGGACGGCCTTCATGAGGTCCTCCTGGATGATGGCGTCTCGCTCGTTACGGATGGCGAACATACCCGCCTCGGTACAGATGTTGCGGAGGTCTGCTCCGTTGAAACCGTCTGAGAGCTTGACGACGGCCTCGTAGTCGATATCGCCCGACTTGTTGATACCCTTGGCGTGGATCTTGAGAATCTCGAGTCGTCCCTGCTCGTTCGGGAGGGGGATCTCGATCTTCCTGTCGAGACGTCCAGGACGGAGGAGGGCGGGGTCGAGGGTGTCAGGGCGGTTCGTGGCCATGATGAGCTTTGTGCGGCCGAGCGAGTCAAAGCCGTCCATCTGGTTCAGGAGCTCCATCAGGGTGCGCTGGATCTCACGGTCGGCACTAGTTCCCTCTGAGAAGCGGCGGCCGCCAATGGCGTCAATCTCGTCCATGAAGATGATGCAGGGCTCGTGCTCGCGCGCGTACGCGAACATTTCGCGCACGAGACGCGCGCTCTCGCCGATGTATTTGTCGACGATGGCCGAGGAGACGACCTTGAGGAAATTGGTGTTGAGCGTCGCGGCGACGGCGCGCGCCAGAAGGGTCTTGCCCGTTCCCGGCGGACCGTAGAGCAGCACTCCCTTCGGCGGCTTGATGCCGACACGCTCGAACAGCTCCGGGTTCATGAGCGGGAGCTCGATCACCTCACGCAGCTCGCGCACCTGCTCGCCGAGACCGCCGATTCCCGCGAACGACACAGCTCCGGGGTCCTCGAGCGACATGTTGTACACCATTGGGTCGACCTCGCGCGGCAGAATACGCATAATCGTGAGCGTCGTCATGTCGAGAGACACACGCACGCCGGCCTTCAGCTTCTCCACAGGCAGTGTCGGGCGGTACGATACGACGTAGCGCGGTCCGCTCGACGCCTTGACGATGAACCGCTCGTCGTCCAGCTGCTTCAACACCTCGCCGATGATCTGTCCCACGCTCTGCAGCGCCTTCATGTCGTCCTCGGTCTTGTCATAGTCGGAAGACAGCGTGCGGATGTTCAGTCGCACTGTATGTCAGTTGACAAAATGACTATCTAGTTGACTCACCCTTCTTGAGGTTCTCGGAGAGCTTGCTATGCTCATTGACTTTCTGCCCTGTCAGCTCCTGGATGAGTGAGTTCAGCTCACATTGCGGTACTCCTTGAGCGCGGCGAGCTTTTCGTCGCCGAACGCCGGCTTCGGAGTCGAGGAGGATGCCTCTGCGGTGGCCATATTGGATCGATTGTGCAGAGAGAAGCGTCACTCACCGCTGCTGAAGTCATCACCAACTCAACGCGCGGCGTCATGGAACAGCCTGGAACCTATTTCGTCCACCCCTTTATTGTACACGGAGAGAAAGAAATCTCCGCGACCACCACCTCCACTCAGATGACCTCACCGTAGCGTAGTTGCGCAGGAGACCGAAGGAGCCATGTCTGCTCGCTCGATCAGCGACGAAGTCGCCTTCCTCGCTGTCTTGACGGCTTCACAATACCGACCATGCCCCCTCTGGTAGCGCTTCCATCGCGCTCGGACGCCTTCAGCGACTACCGTTCGAGTCGCAATGCCCACACCGACCTGCTCACCAACAAGCGTAGTGGCGGGCGTATCGTCAAGATAGGTCTCAACGGTGAGTCAGCTGGCCTCGCGCAAGAACTGACATCAGATGTCCCCGGCATCAATGTATCGGTGAAGGATCTATCGAATTCCATCTCGAGCATTCTGCAGGGCCAGCAATCGCCTCTGTCCTACCACAAGATCAGTGAGCAGGTGCATCAGCTCGTCATCCGCGGCGATGACACTCTCACGACGTTGTATACGAAGATCAACGTCGAGCTGCAGGCGTACGTGAGCCGGATTGTACGCGACTCGCGTGCCTTCCTCATGGCGCGGGAGAAGAACTGGCTCGCAAATCTCCTCGCCACCTGGAAGGAGTACTATGACCGTGTGGTAAGCTGCTCTAGTATGACCTTTGAAGAGCTAACAGCAGCACCTCCTCGCCGCTGTGTTCGTGTACCTGGACCGAGTGTGGTGCAAGGAAGAGGGACTCGAGAACATTGCGACGCTCGCGACAAATTATTTCGCCCTTGATGTGTGGAAGAACGATCTCCTGTGGGAGAAAACGCGGAACGAGGTCCTCACTTGGGTCAACGCCGAGCGAGAGGGGTCAGCAACTGACCGGAGTACTGTCCGGGAAGTCGTGGCGCTCTCACACCGTCTCGGGACGTTCAAGAAACTTTCAAGCGTGTATTTAGACGACCTCGCCGAGCATTACAGCCGCGAGGCACAGGACCGGCTCAACACTGTTGTCTCTGGCGGTACGGGAACGGAGTACGTCTCCTGGGCCCTGGTGAAGGAGGCCGGGGAAGCCGAACGCTCATCCGTCTTCTTCAGCGACCCGAGCGAGGTAGTAAAGAGCCTGAGGTTAGCCGTTGCGCACCCCGCGAGCGAGGTCGTGCGCCCCGCCCTCGACGAGGCGATGTACCGTGATGACACCGAGGCTCTGGACCGCCTCTATGTCTTCTGCAAGGAAGGCGGTCTCGTGCCGGTGTTTGCGGGTGCGCTACGATCACACATCGAGCAGCGCATGAAGCAACTGATCTCGGACCCCGCAAACGATCCGCAGATGATCGACAGCACACTCAAGTTCAAGCGGTTCGCGGACGGTGCCGTCGGCCAGATCTTTGGCGGAGGTGGACGCTCATCCCCCACGCGCGCTGCTGCGCCTACCACTACACCGCGACAAAGCCGGTCATCAACACCGTCAGGCAGCCTGCAGCCGCGTAGAAGGCGGGCTGAACTAAAGGGGTCCGATCCGATAGTCTTCCGCGGGCGAGAAGCCGCCGATTTAACATCCGCCCAGCCGCCAGAGCCGAAAGGCAAGTCACAGGCGCAGCTCGAGCTCGAGGACGCGGTACGTGCGGGCTTCAAGGCGGGTCTCGGCAGCCGGCAGAACGCCCCAGCGGAGTGGATCGCGAAACATCTCGACAGTGTCATGCGCCGTGGGCCGAAGGATGGAGAGGATGAGTTCAATGCGCTGCTCGACGAGATCGTCGCCCTCGTCGGCTTCACGCCTGACAAGGACGTGTTCCGTGCCTTCTACACTAGCGGTCTTGCGAAGCGATTGCTTCTCAACAAGTCGGCGAGCGACGACATGGAGCGCAACATGATCATCAAGCTGCAGAACGGTGAGCTTCCCAGATGTGGACAGGTCAGCTGACATGCAGAAATGGGCGAGGAGTTCACGTCCGGAGACGTCATGATGAAGGATCTGCAGCTTTCAGAGACGTGAGATGAGGGACGTGACCGAAGCTGACCCCAGCCTCGTTAAGGGATACCAGGCTGCGAGGGCGAAGAACCCGGACGACTTCAAGGACCACAGCGACTTCACAGCGAACGTACTAACGGAGTCGGCGTGGCCAACATACAAGTTGCTGAAGGACGGGTGGGCGCTGAAGCTGACCCCCGGGCTGCAGAGCGCGCTCGACTCCTTCACGACATGGTACACGACGCAGCACAAGAACCGCAAGTTGTCGTGGCGGCACCAGCTCGCGACGGTGGTGATGACGACGCGCCTCGGCGGAGGCAAGTACGAGATCACTCTGTCGCTCTTCCAGGCGGTCGTCCTTCTGTTGTACAACGAGGAGGACGTCCTGACGTGCGCGGAGATCCAGCGGCGGACGGGTATCGAGTCGTCCGAGTTGGTTCGAACGCTGCAGTCGCTCGCAATGGGACGGAAAGGGACGCGCGTGCTCCTGAAGCGGCCGTCGGGCAAGGAGGTAAACCCCGAGGACGAGTTCTTCCTGAATAAGAAGTTCCACAGCGACCGGATCAAGTTCAAGATCAACCAGATTCAGCAGGACCTCAGTAAGGAGGAGAGCAAGGAGACGAATGAGCAGGTGCTCGTGGACCGTGTCTCTGTTCTCGAGGCAACCATCGTGCGCGTCATGAAGGCGCGGAAGACGCTTCCGCTCGCGCAGCTCATCGATGCTGTCGTCGTTGACGTGTCGAAGCGCTTCCCGCCCGACGTGAAGGAGATCAAGAAGCGCGTCGAGAGTCTGATCGAGCGCGAATTCCTCGCGCGCTCAGAGCAGGAACGCAACGTGCTCAACTACCTCGCGTGATATGTATACCAGTGCTGTTATGCACCAACTAACCGGCTCGCCACATGGATGACGGGTACTGATTCCACTTCCAACCGGTGGAACCGATGGACGCCGAAGGTGGTGCCGTGTCTTGGCGTGTTTTGACCGTGTTTTGACGCGGGGTAACGTGGGGCAGCACGGATCGGCTTCTTCCCTCTTGTCAATGACGCACTGACCGCGCAATGTACGCCGCGCACTGATCACAGCACCGTTCCTACTTGAGTTCTAAGGCTGACGCACGACCGTGCGTCCGCGTCGTGCCAGACAGAGAACAATAAACAAGACAGTTGGGCGCGCGACGCGCCCCCTCATTTCGCGTTACCCATCATAATCTGCGCCCAACACACGAAATGAGGTCTCGTTCACCATCAACATTCACCCCAAGAGAACAGCGCATCATGGAGTCCATACAGCTCGGCCACTCTTTCTATGATCGTGAGCCGGAGAAGCCATGCTTGCCCCGCCTCCCGCCTAAGCCGAGAGGCCCGTCTTCGAGGAAGCCCAGCCCATCTGAGTCATTGGATGACGCCGAAGCGGCATCAGTCGCCAAGACTCCGCTACATCTGAGGACAAGGAGGGCCAGCGTCTCAGTAGCGAGCAACCCGAGTCCCACAGCGGCGACGAATGCGAGCTCCATGGCCGCAAAGAAGCGTCCACCAGCGACGAGAGCCAAACGACTCGCAACAGCTGGGACACAGGACGCCTCCCCAGTCATCGTGAAGAAAACGCCAGCAGTCACTCGACGCCAGACGAGGGAACGCTTCCCCTCGGAGGATGCGGCCGCTGTGCCCGCCATGCCGACGGTGGCTGGGATGGCTCCCGAAGCGACCGGCCATCCGCCGCGTCGGCCCATCCTCCGTTCCAAGGCCGCCGCGGAGGCAACGGCCCCGTCAGCCGCAGAGAACGCAACGGCGACGTCGGTGAGGAGAAGGAGGAAGGGGGTGTCCTTCGGGGCTGAGGTAGAGGAGGCGCCAGCGGAAGAAACTGCTGTCGAGCTTTCAGCCTCTACGGACGCGGAGGTCATCGAGACGACACCGGCTAAGACGCCAAGAAGGAAACGAATGCTGTCCTCCGTATCGGCTCTCTTGGAGGCTCCGGAGGTATCAAAGTCGCCCAGGTTGCCCAGGAGTGGAGCCCTTGCAGCCGCTGGGCTTGCCGAGCACTCAGCGGCCACAGCGCCCGAGTCAGCGGCCCCATCAACACATGAGGCATCCAACACACCTAAGAAGGCGTCTAAGACCCCGAAGCGAGCACGACGCGCCTCTGCCCTCGCCCCTGCAACACCCAGGACGCCGGTGAACAACACGGTGGTGGATGATGCCATCTCTAGGGCTCTGGCGAGGCGCGGATTTTCGAGCTCTCAGCTCTCACAATCTAGCTCTCAAGCAAACCAGGCGAGCTCGCAACCCGAGTCTGAGTCGGCACCGCCGCTCGACACTGTGGCGGAGGTGGACGCTACGCAAGTTACAGTTGACTGATTAGAAGTAGCTGACAGATCAGCGATGTGCCGACGCCGACGACGAGGTCCAGGCATAAGCCGTCGTCGTCACCGCTGCTCCAGTTCTCTGGGAGCTCGTCCGAGCCCGAGCCAACACCCGAAGCGCAGAAGAAGGCGCTCCAATGGTCAGAGACCCCCACAGCCCGTGAGCCGACGCCTGACGGGGCAAAGATCGAGACTCTGCCACGCCTCACGTTTGCGCCGATCATGGACGCGGCTGGGATCCCGTCGACGAGTTCCGAGCCTTCCAGCCCGGGATCGCTGATGTTGCTCCCTGCACTGAGAGAGAGGGGCAGTAGCCAGCCCAACAGCAGCGAGTCGAGGGACAGCGAAGAGCGCGTTGAGCGTACTGTGCAGCCCTCGGCCGAAGGCTCGGCCGAACCGCCGGCTGAGCACGAGGATCCCCTCCGAACGCACTTGGAGGACCTGACGAAGGAATATGACAGGCTGCACAAGGCGAAGGAGGCAGCTGAAGCAAAAATCGACCGCTTGAAGAGGTATAAGCGGAAGTATGAGAAGCTTACGGAGGAGAATAGGGCAAAGCAGCGAAGGATCGACGCCCTGCAGGCAGAGCTGCGGGAGATGCAGTGTCTCGGGCAATAGCACCGTTGTAGATGGCTCTGATGGTATGTGTATACATTTCTAAACTGCAGTCTAATTTATGTCTCAATCTTAATACTACGTTTGCGTCTTAGAGCTTGGCCGTCTCGCCCTTGTATGCCGGGTAGTCGATGTACCCCTGCGCGCCGGACGTGTAGAACGTCTTGCGGTCGTAGTTGTTGAGGTCCCATCCGTGGCCAATGCGCTCGGGGAGGTCGGGGTTGGAGATGAAGTACCTTCCCATGCCGATAAGGTCGCCGGTGTCCTCGGCAACCTTGAGAGCGCCCTCGGGACGGTATCCGCCGGCAGAGATGAACGCGACACCGGCGTCGCGCACGACGCGGCGGATGGGCTCGAGGTCGTCGTCCTTGACGACCATGTTCTCGGGCATGTCGGTCGTGCCGTACGTGCGCGGCGTGACGGCGTGGACATAGGCGAGGTTGGGCTGGTGCTTGACGATGAGCTTGGCGTAGGGGAGGAACGTGTCGAGGGGGACCTTCTCGCGCATGCCCTGCACGATGCCGAAGGGGGACATGCGGATACCGACGCGCTCGGGGCCGATGGCGGCGCAGACGGCGTCAAGCACGCGCAGGGGGAACTTGGTGCGGCCGTTAATGTCGCCGCCGTATGAGTCGGTGCGCTTGTTCGAGACAGACTGGAGGAACTGGTCGACAATGTATCCGTTAGCGCCGTGGATCTCGACGCCGTCGCAGCCGGCCGCGATGGCGTTCTTGGCCGCCTTGGCGTAGTTGGCGACGAAGCGGTCAATGTCCTCCTCAGTCATCTCCTTGACGGGGACGGGGACGGGCTTCTTCGGGTTCGCGACGTACGGCTCGCCGCTCGGGCCGTACACGACGGGCACGAACTTTGGGTTAGCGGTGCGGCCCAGAGCCCAGAGCTGGATGAAGATCCGGCCACCCTTGGCGTGCACGGCGTCGGCGATCTCGCGCCATTTCGCGACCTGCTCATCCGAGAAGATGCCCGGGGCACCAGGAAGGCCGCCCGCCTCGGCGGAGATGAACGCGCCCTCGGTGATAAGGAGACCGCCGTCGGACGCGCGCTGCTTGTAGTACTCGATCGTGAGGTCGGAGGGGACGAGCGTCTTGAGGTCGGCGCGGTTGCGCGTCAGCGGCGCGAGCACGACGCGGTGCTTGAGCGTGTACGCGCCAAGCTTGGTAGGGGTGAAGAGGGCGGGGGCCATGGCGTCCGTATCGTTGGGTTTGGGTGAGAGAGAAGACAACGAAGGTCAAACGGGAGGACCAAAGGGTTGGGTCACTGGAATGATGACGCCAACTTGGGCTTAAATTTCAGTGCTCGGTGATGGCCGACGGCCCCCAAGAAGTCAGAAGTCAAGAATGATTGCCGGTCGTGCCGGGTGGAATAAAGCCGGCCCACTAACGGCGCACGCCGCCGCCGTACGCCGCCCGTTGAGTAATGCATGTTCAAAAGTCGGATCTCGCAACTATCAAGCACATCATTGCTGACTGAAGCATCCGCTCAAGCACCCCAACAATGGCGACACCACACGCACCCCCCTCCGGCGAGGACAACATCTCGGACCCGTCCGCCATTGCTTACATTTCGCCGAACGATGAGCCGACGCCGACGGACAAGGCGGGCGCGGACGCGCGCAAGGCTAACTCGCAGGACCCCGCGCACGTCATGAACTTCGGCAACCTGTCTCTCGGTCACCCGCTTGCGTCGCATCAAGAGGTTTTCCTCGCCGATCTGCGGGTGCACGTGCACGGCCTGGCCGAGATCGAGGGGTCGAGCAAGCCCGTCGCGGTCGTCCTGCTCGCGCACGGCTGGGCCAACAAAGCCGCACAGATGGGGGCAATGGCGTCGGGACTTATCGGCGAGAGCCGCCGACCGGAAGCCACGCACGACCTGCTCGTCGTCTGCCTCGATCAGCGGAACCATGGGCAGCGCCGCGTCAACCCCAAGTGCATGCCAAGCTATCGCGACGCGATGCGGCCAGCGGACATGCTGACTATCGTCCAGGGCGGAGTCCAGGACTACACGATGGTCATGGACTTTCTGGCGAGCTACCTCTGGCCCACGGACGAGCGCACGATCGACCGCTGGATGGTCTCCGGCGTCAGCATGGGCGGGCACGTCATGTGGCGTATCCTCCGCAGCGACCCGAGGGTGCGCGTCGGCGTGCCCATCATCTCCATCCCGCCCGAGCGACTTGGTACGCTGCTCTCGATCGCGAGCGAGCGTGAGGGCCTCCTCGGCACCGAGGAGAAGCCCTTCCCTCGCGGCGTGCGGGAGGGGTATGCCGAGCCAACGGCACCGGGCGCATACAGGGGTAAAAAGATTCTTTGTCTCTACGGATCCGCTGATGCCATGGTGCCGTACGCGCTTGGAAAGAACAAGCTGAGAGAGATCATGCAGGAGAATCGCGGCGACGTCCAGTTCTGGATCCAGCCGGACATGGGCCACGTCTGCTCCCAGGAGATGGTTAAGAAGGCCGCGGACTGGTTCTGGGAGTACGGACTCGCGCCCGAGGCTGACACTGTCTGGCGCGGTGTCCCTGCTACAGCTAGCCTCTAAGGTGGTGGTAGAGGGGTGTGCTGAGCACATCCTCGTCGATCCTTCGACGATCATCTCAACGGGCCCCCGCTGCTCCGTTCCCCGTCTTCGCTCGGGATTCGGCTCCACACAACACGCGATTGTCGTGCACCACCCACGCGGTTGGTTTCACGTGACTGCGCGTATCGCACATCCGCCCTCGCCAGCAACGCCGCATCGCGTTCCTCGCGACCGTTGTTCTTCTCCTGGCATCCCTCAGCCACCCCTCTCGTCTCACCCCTTCCCTCACTCGACCGTTCCTCAACCCCTCGGCGTCTCTTCGGCCCCTTCCACCCCTGTTCTCTATGCGCAGCCCCTGCACAATAGGGGACTGATAACGTTAGTCCCAGACCCTCCAGAGTATCCATTCTTAGATCTGAAGAAGTAGAAAGTCAGTTGTAGAAATGCCCACTCTGGCCAGCGCTACACTCAGACGCGCCCAGTCCGTGAGCTTAGAATGCACCGCATTGTCTTATGTCGGGATTTCCCAAATTAAAGCTCAGCACCGTATATGCCGAGATCCCGGTGCTTCCAAACAGTGTTGCATGTTCCAACTAGCATCAAGGTAAAACGCATCCTTAAGCATCCTCAATGTCCACTTCTGAGCCTGCGCTACCTAACACAATTCAATGGTAAGGTCACAGTCAAGCTTGAGGTCAACCTTAACGGTGACAGTCTTCTTTGCCTCGTCGAACTGTGTGTCACAATCCTGACCGTCAATCTTAGGGCCATACACCTCGGAGTTCCGGCCCTTGTCCTGGCCCGCAAACACCACCGACGAGAGTTGGACGGGGTGGTTGTACGAGCCCGTGATGCACAACTTGCTTCCGTCGAACTCGAAGTGGATGTCGCTGCACTCCGAGTCAAGGGTCTCGCCGTCGTCTGCGTACAGAGTGCCGGTCGCCTTGCCGTCCTTGCCGGGGGTGACGATCAGCTCGAAGGGGAGCTGCATATTCTGCTCGGTCGTCATGGCGTCGCCCTTACGGATGGGCACGACACTGCCGCCACGGATGTAGACGGGCATGGTCTCGTATCCGACGTCGCTCAGCTTCTTCCATCCCTCACCCTGGGTCACGGCGAGCGTGAAGTAGTCATAGAATGTCTCACCGGGGGCGAACCAGACGTCGACCGAGGTCGAGTTCTCGTGCACGACGGGAGCGACCAGGATGCTGGGGCCGAAGTAGAATTGGGTTTCGATCTTGACGCTCTCCGCTTCCTGGGGGTGGACCCACGAAACAGGCCAAACGGTAGGGGTACCGTCGACCGAGTGTTGGTGCACGGCCGTGTACAGGTAGTCGAGGAGCTGGAGGCGGACCTTGCCCGCATTCCTGGCCGCCTCAGCGGTAATAGGCCAGCGGTAGAACTCTTGCGAGATGGCGCTGATCTCGTTGTGGTTGCGATAGAACGTGTTGAAGGCGCCGAGCCATGCCCAGCGCGCGCACAGGGTCTCAGTCGTGTTGCCTCCGAAACCACAGCTGTCAGCGCCGACGACGCCGACCCCTGACACTGCTGAGAGTGACAGCATCTGGGGGATGGTGCTGATGTACTGCTCCCATGTCGCAATGTTGTCACCCATCCACAAGGCAGAAGGCGTGCCAGAGTACGAGGCACGTGCAACAGTGAACGGGCGGAGGTTCGGGTTGCGTTTCAGCAGCGAGTTGCGCGTCGCGATCGAATGGCGCGATCCGTACAGGTTGTGCTCGGAATACGTCCGGGCACCGTTGCCCTGCACGACGTCTGTGCGCGCGGTGAAGTCGGAGATATTCTTGACACCGAGGTCAGCGCCTCCGCCCGTGGAGGGGGGCGCGCGGCGGTCATTGATCCGGTAGGGAGGATAGAGCCACTGCGAGTCGAGGCCGGCAGACATGAAGTCTGCGTCCGACTCGGGGTAGTTGCCGGACGAGTTGTCATTCTGGCGCCTCTCAAGCATCGAGCCGCCACCCTGGTTGCCTAGGACCTGCTCTGGGCCAGACTGCGGCTGGCCCTCACCCCATGGGTCAGAGATGTTCTTGCCGGCCTCGAAGCGAGGGAACTGCTCAATGGTGCGCGGGATTGTGCGGGGGAGCTTGCGCACGGGCGGGGCCTCGCGCTCCTTCGAGATGCGGTAGATGTTGGCTGGGGTCAGCTCTTTGCTCCGGTCTGAGATCTCCCTGTCATATCATCCGTTGGCTCCTACCCATCATCTCCTGTAACGCGTCCTACCCATCTCACACTGCCGCTAATCAGGGGCGCAGGCGCAGCCCGTGTCTGAAACGCAGGGCCGCGGGTTGGCGGAGGCAAATCACGTGACTGGAAGAAGTATATCCGCCACATGCCGCTACATCCGTCCGGAGTGGCACCTTCCCACCCGACCAATTCCTCACATCTCCACATTTTTGCTTCTCTAACCTCAAATCTTCGTCTTTCGACCCCAAATTTCGCGCGCTCACCTTCCAAGTACGGGAGGAAATTTGCTGCCTCATTCATGTCTAACCAGATGCCGTCGACGTTAACGCCGGTCTCGGTGTTGAAAAAGCGCATAAATTCGGAGTCCCACCACGCCTGGGTGTTTTCAGCGGTCCAATCGGGGAAGACAGTGGGGCCAGGCCACACGACTCCCTGGTAGATGTTTCCATCGTCGTAGGCGAGGAACGCCTTCTGTTGGAGACCGGTCTGGAACGCCTGGTAGTCCGCGGCCGACAGCGAGGGCATGCCCGAGAACGTGGCGGGGTCGACCATGACGATGAACTGCATCGAGTTGTTGTGCAGGTGGTCGATGACGTACTGAACCTTGTCGAGGGCGAAGCGGGGTGGGTCGAGAGTCATGATCCAGCGCTCGTACATGTAGTCGATGTCCATCCACTGGGTCTGGAGGGGGATCCCGGCCGCAGAGTAGTTGGCAATGACCTCGGCGACCTCGAAGATGTCCTCATAGCCGTAGCGGCAGGAGTGGAATCCGAGACTCCAGTAAGGGACCATGGGCGAGGGCTTCCAAATGGCGGCCGCCTGACGGGACACATCGGCCGGCGTCGGGCCGTTCAGGAAGAAGAAGTCTGCAATGCCCCCGAGCGTGTTGTACTCGATGTACTTGCCCTGCTCGGGGAACTTGATGTCCATGCCGTTCGAGTTGAGGAGGAAAACGCCGGACGCAGACGGGTTCTCGCCCACCTTCTGGTTGACAATGATGGGGTGGGAGCCGTACAGGTTCGTGCGGGCGGGGACGCCGTATGCATCCCTGTTCCAGAGGGTGCGCATGTATCCCTCCTCGGTGATGGGGAGTGTGAAGTTGTCCGACGACTGCGCCGCGCCCTGGATGTTGGAACCCTCGGCGAGCGCACTCTTGACGCGGACATACTGCTCCTCGAAGATGAGCGCCTGGCCGGAGGTGTCGAAGATGACCTCTCCGTCAGACTTGCGCGTAACCTTGAAGGTGAAGGGGTCCTCTGTGTAGTCGAACTGGAGGTTAGACTCGCGCTGCCCCGGGCCGTCGAGCCTAGGCCAGCCGTCCTGCACCACGTCATCGGGCACGACGTGCGCCCTTCCCTCCGCGTCGGCGATGTGCACGCGCAGCCGGTCGTCGTTGTCGTGCCGCACCGTTAGCTTGAGCTTCTCGTAGTCCGGGCCGTACGCGCCGCACTTGCCCTTCAGCGTGAGCTCGCCATCCAGGCCACAGTCGCTCTGCGTCACCTTCAGGACGTAGCCCTGGCAAGCGTCGACATCGCCGGTGTGCTCGACAGGCGAAGGTATCACGACCTGCGCCGCCGCAAGTGTGAGATGGGGGATGAGCGACCACAGCATGTCGCAAAAGTTGGGATGGGGGAATACGCTAGTTGCCCACCATTCTATATAGCCGCTGCTAGCGCGATCTGGGGATCATGCTGACCGATGTGCGAGAAATGGGACGCCGGTCGTCAAGTGACGTAGTAAGCTCGGATGTGATGGCTCCTGTGGTACGGCTCCGATCGGGGGCCGCCGAGGGGCCGCACGAGGGGCCGCACGAGGGCGCGCACGATAACCCCGGGGCGCTTGCTGTGGTCTGATGCCGGCTCATGTGATGGGCAGCAGGGCAAGGTTTTTGGAGCAGGGCGGCAGGTACAGTGCGTGCGATGGAGCATGTGAAGCATGAAGCGCATCGGCGAGTTCGGTGTCACGCCGATCGGCCGAGCCGCGAGCCGAGGATGATCGCATGTTGCCTGCAGACTTTCGAAAGTTCAGAACCAGGGTTGCGATCCACCGCGTGAAATAGATCCCACGGTCCAGTCCGAGCTTATGTTCTCCTACATACTTACGTACTTCTGCGTCGTAATTGTCAGAGACATGTAGCACAGCACACAGGAGGAATGAGACGGCTCCTTGGAAATCTTGGTTCCGGCGCTAGACTGAGCCTTGCAAACTACCGAGATAGCGGTTGACAAGGCACACGTGACGCACCGGAGACACACCGACGTCACCGAACATCCTATGGCTGGTTCAACCTGTTCACGGCTGTGCACTTCTGCAACGGAGCTCGCTCCGAGGGTGAGGACATGCAGCTTGGACCTATCAGAAGAAATCAGCTCACTTATTTCATCAACTCATGCGTGACATTCACAGCCCTGAGCTGCGAGTATGGATGCCAAGCGAGCTGGCCAATGTCTTCCTCTGCTCGAGATCAAAAGCAAAGGGTTGATGCCGTGAGCGCTAGTCCAATTCCTACGTCCGATCTCACAGCCGTGGGAACTTCTGATTGACTTCTGCAATGTGCTTTGTGCGCATGTGCCCGCCTGTCTACTCTGGGCCAGCTGTACCCCGCCGTGCCCCACCATGAGCGCGCCGAGAACATCTATTTCCTCGTTCCCTGGCGAGACAAGGTCATGAGCACGTTCCTCGTCGCCAATGTGCCCGAAGAGGCAGGTTTCAGCAGATGCTCCCGTACCTCTGGTGACCTTGAAGAGAGTGTCGATGACGTAAGCCCACTCGTGCCGTGTCGTACAATCGAGCATAAATGCCGACAGAATTGCCTGAGACCTGTCTTGTGAGTGCGTTGGAGCATGTGAAGCTTATTAAGGTGCGAGACGAGCGCTTGAAGTCGGCGTCACACCGAGGCTGCGGGTTACGATATTCTAGAAGTCAGGTCCTCTCTGACGTTCCGGCCCCGAGCCAAACGTCTATCTGGGGTGTCCACTTTCCCAGGCTGTCGAGGTCATCGTGAGAGTCGTGAAGGTCAGCGTTGCGGAGGCACGTGACTTCGGGACAAAGATCTGCCGGCCACTCGGGCCGAGATACCGTGAACGGAAGCTGATCCGTGTGCGGGATCAGATGGGTCAAGATCAGGATCCCACGTGCCCCTTTGCAGGTGGCGTGTTTATACGCTTCTCGAAGAAGACACCGCTCCCCTTCCGCCCAACGAAAGGAAGACCCGAGGGAGCTCCGCAAAGTAAAGTTGACCGATAACTGACTCGAGCGCCTTCAAGGTAACTTATCGAAAGTGGGGACGCGGGGGACTCGCGCGGGCCTGCATCGGTCTTAACCGTCGTGCCATGGAGCTTTCCGACTGAATCGCTTATATCCAGCTGCTCGCCTTCCTCAGATACCATTCCGGGCATGGCCCACCTGATACTCACCCGGAGCAAACTTTGTCCCTCAGTCTACTTATTGACGGTCTCGGAAATCTGACTTCGCTGCATGCACGATGCTGTTTCCCCCTAACATCCCATTCTTAGCGAGTGCTCGCGCCCAGAACTGGGTTGCGAGCGCGATTCTCGGCGCAGCGCCTGGGTACGTAAGGGCTAGGGACATGACTGACTTTCCAGTATCTACCTGGCCATCACGGGTCTGGGCGCCGGTGGTGGGCAGGCAAACAGCGCTCTGCTTTCGGGGATCCAGAACAGCCTCGGCAACGGTGTCTTCGGCGTGTGCTCCTTCTTCGTCCCTCTGGTCCTGCGCTACTGCAACGTGCGTTGGTTCCTTGTTATCGGTCCTACGGGTTATGCGGTCTACATCGCTGGTCTCATGTACTTCCAGGCGCAGGGCGAGATGGTCTTTCCACTCGTCCTGTCCGTGTACTGGGGCATGGGCAGCTCGCTGGTGTGGGTGTCGACGACGTATATCTCGATGGCATACGCGACACGCAAGGAGAAGGGGCATTTCATCAACAACCAGTGGTTAGGCCTCGCAAGTGGCAGTTTGGTCGGAGCGGCGGTTGCCTTCGGCGCCAACATCCACAAGAGCAAGGCGGCAGGCGTGAGTCAGGGCGTGCTCGGCGCGTGGCTCGCGATCCACCTGTGTGCCGCGCTTGCGGCGTTCTTCTTTATCCTGCCCAGTGACCGCGTCAAGACCAAGGACGGCAGCACAATCCCCGCCGGCAGCATGATCATGGGCGATTTGAGCTTCATGCAGACCCTGCGCGAGATGGCCGGTACGTGGGTATCGCCAAAGGTCCTGCTGGTCGCGCTGGCGATGTTCTCCTCAGACTTCTGGCTCGTGTTCGTTGGCTCGTACAACGCGCGCAACTTCTCCCTCCGCGCCCGCTCCCTCAACACGCTTCTGTATTGGGCAATCCAGATCCCGGCTGCCGAGGCACTCTCACGCCTCCTCGATCGAAAGGGTTGGACGAATCGCCAGCGCGGCGCTGCAGGATTCTGCACCCTGTTCGTCATGGTTTGCGCGTCCTGGTTCGGTTATTACCTTTGGCAGGGGCTCAATATCGAGTCGGCCAGCATGAAGAATAAAATCGAGGTGATTGACTGGGCCGATGGCGCTGCGTACGTCAAGGGCCTCGTCGTGTATCTCATCTTCGGCCTGTCTTACCCCAGTAAGTTCCACAGCCAAGTCCACTACTGACAACAGCGTACCACGTCGTGCTCGTGTTCTACTTCTCGATGCTGGCCTCCGAGGGCTCGCGCCGCATGACTTACTACTCCGGCATCTTCAAGGGACTGCAGGGCACGGGCCTGTGCCTCGCGTTCGGCATCCAGACGTAAGTTCTAACCGGCGCCCGAGGCTGACGGCAGGATGAGCCCGAACTACCTGACGCTGGGCATCTGCTACGGCGCTGTTGCGATTGTCTCGCTGCTTCCGCTCGGCTATGCGTTCTGGAAGTACCTCGAGAACGTCGACCCGGAGCCGTCGGCGGTCGCTGATGACCTCGACCATGACATTCAGGAGATCAAGATGACAGGCGTGGAGAAGGTGTAGATCTGTAGAGGAATAGAATCCGGCTAAAGCGACGCGAAGAGAAAGGTTGTCCACGTGCTGTAATGAATGCATTTATACGCTGCGTATACGACGAATGCCGCAGGGTCCGCCCCACGGGCTCCACTCCGTTCAGTAAGTGGGCAGCACTCGCTCGCTTGCATGCGCGCCTGTCTGTCCCCGAACCGTATTGATGCAGAAGCAAATCTGCTGGATCCCAGTTGCAATTCCAGCAGACCTGGAGCGAGCTGAATCTCATCTCGGTGTGCGGAGCAGGGTTGTTTGGAATCCCTCGGACGACCTCCCGAAATTGACCCTTTCCCCTGACTTGGACCGATAATGCCGCTGGTCAGGATTCCTCTGTCGAAGAAGGAGATAGCAGATCTCTTCTGCGCATTTCTCCGCGATAGTCTGCAAGCTTATCTGTGCTCGTGTGAGCAGCGCATGGGAAAGAAATCTGCCTGAAAACTTCGCGCAGTTGAAATAAGCTGGGATAGGCTGCCGAGGCTAATCTGCTGAGAATATACGCAGCGCGAAAGCCCTGGCGGCGCCGACGGCCCCGCCTGTGCGATTGAGCTCCGCGCGGAATCCGACTCGGAATCCCTGCGCATCTCTCCCCGGACGCCCACGCGATAAAGCCTGGCATGCATGCGCAACTGGAAAATGGGGGGGGGCGGAGGGCAGAGCGTGCAGAGCGTGCAGAGCACCTGACCACCGCGTCGGGTGTAAGGAGGCTTGCCCACTCGCGATCAAGCCGCAATTTCGGCAGGCCTTGTGTCACACCTTGTGTCACACCCGAAGCCAAGGCGCCGCCCAGTCACGAGATCTCAGCTCACGTGCGTCCCCGTGGGCTTCCAACGATACCGGGCGCTTGCGACCTGAATCTGAGATGGATGCGGGGGACGCCGCGGGGTAAATCCAGGCAACCAACGGGATTGGGTCCAGATGAGACAATCCCAGGTCCGCGGCAAGGCACGATTGGAGCTGCCCGACGACGCGATGCGACTGGCCCACCATCGCTGGCACGTTCAAGCGATAACTCGCATAGCACGATACGAGAGCTGATGGCGTGCCCACCTTTTGCGGCAGTTGACGGCTCATGGCGGGCGGACCGAGGATTCTTGCGCAAACGCCAGCTCCAGCTAACGCAAGCTAACCGGGGCGATGGATGCGCCCTCGCTTTATAACCCAAGCTGGAGCTGCGGCTCTCCCGGTATCGCTTGTTTATCTCGATTGCGCACTTATCACCGCAGGTGGAGTCCAGCACCATCATGTCCGAGAAAGTCGACAAGGTCGAAGACCTCAAGCTCGAAGCCGTCGACTCGAAGCTCTCCCACACCAAGCATGGGGTCGGCGTCTCCATCCACAACCCCGCCGCCAACGACGCCGAGCAGCTCGTGCACGAGCACGACGAGTTCACGCCCCAGGAGTACAAGAAGCTCATGCTCAAGGTCGACCTGATCCTCATGCCAATGCTCATGATCAGTGAGTCTGCGCCCAGTCTGCGCCCCGTACTGCGCCTGCTTCTGCGTCTGGCCCCACTGCGCCCCAGAGCTGGCCCTCATATAAACTACTCCGCAGCGCAGAACGGACCTTGAAAGTGACATCACGCTAACTCGCAGTCTATGGTCTCCAGTACTCTGACAAGACGAGTCTGTCGTCCGGTGTTGTCTTCGGCCTCCGCGAGGACACACATCTCGTCGGCAACCAGTTCGGCAACCTGTCCTCGTTCTTCTACATGTCCTATGCTGTTGCGCAGTACCCCATGGCGTGGGTCCTGCAAAAGGTCCCGCTCGGCCGTGGACTCGCTGTCTGTGTCATCATTTGGGGCGCCATGGTCCTCTGCCTCGGCGCATGCAACAACTACGCGCAGCTCGCGGCCGTGCGCACGCTTCTGGGCTGGTTTGAAGCCGTCGTGTGAGTGACGATTGAATTCTGCGGGAACCTCACAACTTTTCGCTGACCTTCCCCAGTACCCCCGGTTTCGCCATCTTCACGTCCACTTGGTGGCTTCGTCGCGAGCAGGGCCTGAGACAAGGCCTGTATTACTCGATGAACAGCTTCTTTGCCATGATTTTTGGTGTAGGAATTTACTACATCGGCAAGAACGCGCAGGAGCACGGAGGACTCTCGGGATGGCGCGTCATCAACTTCTTCCTCGGCGGCGTCACTGTCGGTATGGGTATCCTGTTCTTCATCTTTGGAGGCACCCCCAATGAGGTCTGGTGGCTGTCCAAGCGCGAGAAGCGCATGGCCAAGGCCCGCATCGTCGAGAACGCGACTGGATCGACTCAGCACCCGTGGAAGTGGCACCAGGTCAAGGAGTGCTTCAGGGACCCGCAGTACTGGTGAGTGCATGGTCTGAGTGGTGGAAAGGTCTGTGCGCAGCACTGCATAGCGCGTGCTGTTGCGTGATGCCTGGGTGGCGAGATGGTCGATGGGATCACGGAGGGAAGGCAGACACGGACGAGTGCCACTCGTCGGTAGTCCGTGGGTGGTCTGTGGCACGCCAACCATTACGGTGTCACCAACCCTGCAAACACTCTCCCCCCTTTCCGAACACATTGACGCGCATCCAATCCCATCCAAAGGCAGCCTATGCCTCTGCATGCATGCTGACAGCATCCAGGTTCGCCATGCTGTTCGCCTTGTCCGGGAACATCCCTAATGGATCCATTACGGTGAGTTTTCGATTTGTCTAACTCCCGCCGTCTCTTCCGAAAATTCGTATGCTAACCCCTAGGTTTTCAACACGCTCGTGTACAAGGGCTTCGGCTTCAGCGACCTGGAGTCGATCCTGTACCAGCTTCCCACTTATGCGGTCACTTTCACGATTATCATCTCGACATCGATCGCCGTCCGTTATTACCCGAAACTTCGTTTCCCGCTCGCGATCCTCTATCAAGCCTTCTGCGCTTTTGTCCTCCTGTTTGTCGGCCTGGCCGAAGTGGGTCGCTGGGCGCGCTGGGGCGTCTGGCTGTTCAGTCTGACGTACTCTATCGCCACTTTCATCACCGCCTGGCCGATGATCTCAATGAATGTCGCCGGAAGGACCAAAAAATCGTTCTTTGGGGCCTCTTCTCTCGTCGTATACTGCGTGGGGAACATTATAGGGTCCCAGATCTTCATTCCTTCGGATGCCCCGAAATATCATCGAGGACTGATCGGTTGTGCGATTTGTTTGGTCGCTTCGACCGTTATCACCGCCGGATGGTGGTGGTACTATGTCTGGACGAACAGGAAGCGCGCAGCGCACTTCGCCGCTGAGGGCGTTACGGAAGAGGAGCGCCAGTACCGTGCGCAAGTGAATGGAGAGCTTGATTTGACGGATCTCGAGAACAAGGAGTTTGTTTACGTGACTTAATTTTTTGTTGGCGTTGCCGAAGGGGGCTTAGGAAAGCGACGATCAATAGCGCACAGTTGTTAGTACTCTATGTTATTTTGCACCATCTGAAATCCGAGACGTCTAGCATTCCAAACGGTGCTTGTTTGTGTTGATGGGATCAGTGGTTGCAGAGCAACCAGGAAATGAGTCAACTTCGATGTCGACAACGTCGAGTTGGACTAGTGTTGTGGTGGACAAGTGAGGTGGAGGTGGACGATTTGCCACCGGCGCGGGGTCTCCACCTCCACCGCCTGCTACTTCCACCTACACCGTCCACCCAACCACCTTAGCGCGAGGTGAGTCAACCGCCTCGTCCCAACATGCCCGTCTTCCTCCGTGCATGATGACGAACTTCACTTAACACTCTCTCTAACGCACTTATAATATCTTTATCAAAATCTTCTTTCGATACATCAGTACATCAACCCGGTAACAAATCGGCCACCGCCTTCCACCAGTGGGGCGGGCCGCCTTCGACGTGAAGACTGTTGAGCAACACTGCTTCTCAGCACGGTGTCGCACTGGCGCGATGCCCTTCCTTCTGAACTTCGGTCTAGCGTTACCATGATACACTTCACCGCAATCCTCGACATCAGCTCTTCCGACTCTCCTTATAACACACCAGAGAGGGCTCCAAGGGGTCGCTAGTGTAGACGACATCGACCAGTTGACTTTCTTCACTACTCCGGCGCTGACACCTTGACTTCACTGCGTCAGCAGAAGACCAAAATCCCCCAAGACATGAAAGTCACAGTAGTGGTGTTGATACCAGATAACCATGGCCAACAAGACTCAACCATTTGGCCGGAGCCTGCGGCGTTAGCGCAGGTTTCTCGCACTGCAGTTGCTTCCAGCGAGGAGGACGGCCCGCGGAATCATATTCAAGTCACCGTGACTACTGGTATTCCCCGCAGTCAAAGTGAGCCGCGTCATCCGGCGCAGCTGTCATCCGTATACAGGTGGGGGACCCCTGACTCTCCCGTCGCCCGAATTCGCACACACGCTCGTCTTCCGCTGCCTCTGCAAGCCTTCCAGAGGGATCCGTCGTGCGTAAGTCTGCGATTTACCGTCCCACGGAAGCCCACACTACGGTTAGTGGCAGAAGACACCGAGACGGAAGATAGCGAGGCGGGGGATAGCAATGAGGATGGCAGCGAGGCGGATGGCAGCCATGAGGACGACAGCAGCCAACATGGCAGCAGGCAGGGAGTCAGTGAGGCGGAGGGCGACGATGAAAGCAGCGACGACGAAGGCAGTGACCAGGAAGATAGCAGTGGGAACAATAGTGACGACGAAAACAGTGAAGAAAAAGGACGTGGGGAAGACGGCGGAGAGGACGGCGGAGAAGACGAGACAAGAATCGAGCAAGGTAGCGAAGAAAATGTCAGGAAGACCACCGAGGGGCTTTACACGAACTCAACGACAACAAGGGTGAAGGGAGCTCGTTCCGTCTCTCATCAGCGCGCCCCCTACTGCCGCGTCCCAGAGCCACGAGCAAGGCACCAGTCATCCTGTCCTAGCAGCCTACATCATGAATGCGCCACCCCCGCAGCTAATGGGTACGATGCCTGACACGCCTGTTACCAACCGGTGTGCGGCTGTGCTGTGGGAACTTGCGTGCAAGCGAGCCGGTAAAAACCTCCAGGCTGCCGCAAGGCGCCACGGAGCAGACAGCTCGGAGTACAAGAAGCGCAGGAGGATGTCTACTCCAACCTGAAGTACTTCCGTGGTCGTCTTCTGGGACCGTTGAGGAGAGGCTGGACGCCGATTGGTCCTGGAGGTTGGGATTGGGTAGACTCGAGGTCGCAAGCAGGCAATAGGACTTCGGGTAAAGGCTTGTAGTGTATAGCCGTCGGTGTGGTGCGATGGCAAAGGTGCTCACACCTGCTCCCAACGGCAGCCCATGCTGTGGGTAGTCCAGACGATTATAGACGTCGGTGATCAGATCAGCGGTGTCAACTTCAGTGATGGAGCAGGCTGTGCGATATATCTGTCCAGAGGCGGGGACAGCCGCTGCGCTGTGCACATACCATAGAAAAACGCTCAGTCGCTATTCTCAGTGTGGTTTGATCATCCAGAATGTCACGATGTCACATCTACACTGGTGCGAGGCTGCCGCTAAAGCGGCGGCGTGCACCGCTTCGTGCGAGATACGCGTCAGCCTTAGTCGTGAGTCTGTGCAGGGCGTCATCTTTGGGCATGCGAGGTTACTCAGCAGCATGCGTGTACACTATTATGTGCAACGGAATGGAGTTGATCCACCGTTATCAGTGGCGCTCCCTTGTTTGTCATTTCTTCCGCAACGCAGCCCCGCCTGTCCCGCATGGGAAGCCCGCAAATCCAGAGCGCATTCCAAGCACGCCAGCCCCACTTGCGTCGATGATGCTGCATAATCTCGCCCCGGCTCCGTGCAGTGCATACTCTGAAGCAGTGGCCGGGTCGCCCGGCGGGCAGGGCACGGTGACCACGTGACCAGAGCGCGTCTCCTTTGTTTCGCGCAAGTCCGGCCCGCTTAGGCCGCTCGCCTTTTGCCGGCATCATAAAATCGGGAGCCTCTCGCAACTCTCTTCTCCACCGCACCACACCACTTCACACCTTATCACACTCCTTACCATGTCGACGAAAGTCGCCACCTCCGCTGCAGCCAGCGCCGCAGCGGGCATGATCAAGCTCTCGCCGAGCGTGTACTTCCTCCCGCCGCTCCCGCCTGCGCCGGGGCGCCGGCCATCTCCTCCTCCGGCTGACTCTGTCTCCTCTCTCTCGGCGTCCGTTACGACGCTCGGTTCAATCTCCGACATTGGGAACGACTCAGTCTACTCTTCCCCCTCCACTGACTCCACCGCCTCGACCACCACCAGCTCGAGCGCGTCCAGCGATAGCGGCGCGCCCGTGTCCCGCCGTGACCCCGGCCTCATCCTCCTCGGCACCTGGATGGGAGCGGCGCCAAAGCATATCCAGAAGTACACGGACGCGTATCGCCATCTCTTTCCCAGCAGCCCGATCCTGCTCGTCCGCAGCGAGTCGACGGACTTCATGAAGCCGCGTACGGCGCGGGAGAACCTCCGTCCCGCCGCCCGGCTCGTTGAGGCGTACGCCGCCGACCCTTTCTCGCCCCTCGTCGTGTCCCCTGCTGCCTCCGCCGACGCCAAGGCTGGAGCCGGTGCCAGCGGCGTGTCGAACGACCTGCTGGTGAAGACTGGGCTCGACAAGCCCGAGCGGAACAACGCGGGCGGCCCCATGCTCGTGCACGTCTGGAGCAACGGCGGCAGCAACTCTCTCTGGGGTATCCGGCGGCAGTCGAGTGTTTTCCCGCGGTACAAGTTGATCATGGACTCGTGCCCGGGACAGTTTCATTATCGCGCGACCTTCACTGCGTTCAGCCTCACGATCCCGTATCCCTGGCTGAGGCGCCTGCTCGCGCCCCTCATCCACGCCATGTGCTGCTGGTTCTGGGTCCGGCTGCGGGTGCCCGGCGTTTCGAGGCTGATCGGCGGCGAGGGACAGGGCGGGCCGCTGCGTCTCAGCGCTGACTCGCACAATGACCCGAAGCTCCTGGATGTCGACCGCGGAAGGACGTATATCTACTCGGACGAGGATGCGCTCGTCCCGAGTGCCGATGTCGAGGAGCACGCGCGTCAGGCTATGGACAGAGGATTCAGTGTCCGCCTGGAAAAGTTCAAAGGCAGCCAGCACGTCGCGCACGCCAAGAAGGACCCGGAGAGGTATTGGCGCCTTGTGAGGCAGACTTGGAACGGAGGGCTGGACGGAGAGGGCCTGTCGCAGCAGCAGGATGAGACAGAGAAACAGCAACTGGACAATCATTACAGAGACCAAGCTCTGGCCTAGCAACAGTAGATAGGATAAATGTTATACTTCTGAGCTATACTGAGCTATAGCCCGCTATTGAGAGAGCGTGTGAGGGGATAGACTATATAGAATTCTATATACAACAGACCAGCGGAGACGAAAGGACCGGAAACGATGAACACGCTTAGAGACACGGGGAACAGAACAGCACATAATATAGAGATTTGGGGGACCGGAAAGATTGTGGGTTTGTGAACAAATGATTGTCGTTTTAAAGATTGACAGTGCTGTCAGTGTACCCGAGCTGGCGGAAGCGGGAGAAGAAGATCTTGTCCGCGAGGAAGTCGCGGGATTTCCGGTCGACGACGAAATCGGGCGCGCGAATGTTGCCAATGATCGGGAGGTTGATGATGGCCGCGCCGCCGCGCGAGCCGAGCAGCACCGTGCTCTCCTTCAGTTTGCTGCTCGGGCTGTACGGCTTGGCAGGCCAACCCTTGATCTCGGCGGTCATGATCTTGGCGAGCGCCTCGCCCTCGGACATTGCCGCGACGCCCGTCTTCCAGCTCGGGGCGTTGGCGACGTCGCCGAGCGCATAGTACTGCCCCTTGAAAATGGATTGCGGGTGCGATCCGCGGATGCGGAACATGGGGTCGATCGAGACGTAGCCGTTCGTGGTAACCGCTCCGGGGTCGACGGAGGAGACGAGCTGCGAGTTGGGTTTGTTCCCCGTGCTGTCGAAGACGTAGTCGGCCATAATGTACCGTCCCGAGACGAGGGGGACGCGCTTCATCTCGCCGAGGGCGCCCGACTTACCGCCCCACTCCTCCGCCTCGGCGGCCGAGAAGTCGACACGGTCGCAGAGCACGAACTCGACGCCGCGCGCCGTCAGCTGCCGCTGCAGCGCCGACACAAGCTTCATGCTAGTACGCGGCGGAACGTACGTGTGCTTCGTGTTCGCGCCCGAGTCAGACGGGTGCAGCAGTCCCACGTCCCAGTGCACGATCGTGATCTTCTTTGTGCGCCCGTACAGGTCGTATATCTCGCCTGCGACCTCGATACCGACACTGCCACCGCCGACGATGAGGATCGACTTGGCGTCCTTCATCTCGGCCTGCTTCGCGCGCAGCTCGTCCTTCCACTGCTCCAGCGTCGAGCCGGGCGCAGGCCGGATGGGCACCGGCGACTGAGCTCCCGTCGCAATCACGCATTTCTATTGTACGTCAGTGACTGTCTCGTGCATTGGGTGGCAAGCAAAAAAGGTGGTGGTACGCCAAGTTACGCGGTGGCGTTTTCCGCCGCAGACCAGGCTCTCGCCGGACGAACACTGCAGGGCCACCGGCCAAAAATCGGAGCTCGCCGCAGGCTCCGCGGCCACCCCGATCACTCCGGCGGAATGATAACTGGAGCGGCAGAACTGCAACTCACCTCGAATTCGATTTCGTCCGAGCCCTCAAAATCGTGCTCGAGCCAGACCGTGTTGCGCCGCAGCTTGACGACGCGGTTTGGGCACACAACGCGATGCCTGCTGTTGATCGGGAACACGGTGTGCTGGTTCATGGGCGCGGTGAAGTCGCCATTCTCCCAGCCTGTAACAGTCAGTAGCCGTACATTACGTGAAAAGGGCTTGAGGCTGGTGGAGGGTTAGAGTGTATGTGAAAGAGGCTACTTGGCGGCGACCGACCAGCCCGAGTTGAAAATGGCACACGACGCACAACCAAGGAAGGACAGGATAACACGTACCGGGTGCGACCAGCGCACGCACGACGAACGAGCTGTGCTGCACGAACTCGTTGCGCTCAATGATGATCAGGCGGTAGTTGGGGGGAAGGTTCGGGGCGATCGCGTTCACGAACGAGTGGCCGGCAACGGAGCCTGCGGAGGTGGTCAGTCATACTTTGCTCAGAAAGATAGGGACAGCAGCGGCGAAGCGAGCGCAGCGTGTGCAAGGTTCTTGCTGTTTGACGTCGCTGTTCATGAAAATTTGAGGATGTTGGAGAGCAGATACTCACCTCCGACGACGAGGATGTTCTTCCACTGTGCCTTGTTGACGACCGTGGACGAGGTGGCCGACATGAGCGAGGACATGGTGAGCGACGATGAGGTAGTAAGAGAGGATGGAAGGATGAGAAAGAGCAACCTCACAGCTGTCGACCAACAGGGGTCCGCCTAGGTCCCGGAGTCATGTTGGACAAGCGTTGCGCGTGTTCGGGACTGTCTGAAAGCCATGCGCCGTCAGTGCGAAGAACAGGAGCATAGGAGAGGAAGGCGACGAGGGGTGCAGCGGGGGCACGCATGCGAATGGAGGTGCAGCAAGCAGTCGCCCCTGCCCTGCGCATCCCCCCGCCCTTTGTTGCCCTGTGCCCAGCCCTAGCACGGCCCTTCGGTCGCCCTTTGTCTGCAAGGGCACCCTGGGATCTGGGGAAGCACGCACATCTAAGCATGCTTGCCCTTCTTTCGGCAGCGTAGAGGCGCCGACGAGGCGCAGAGTAAGCGTCAACCGGGAGTTGTAGGATGGCGACGGGACCTGTAAAGTTGGCGCCCCCCTGAAAGGTGACAGTGCCTGGCAAGGAAACGACAAGGTACGACGAGGTTTGACACTCGTCTCGAGTTTTACAGTTTTTTCGACCCCAAGGATGCCCTCGGAAAGACAGTCACCAAAGCGTGTCCTGCTTGTCGTGTCGTAATCCCCTTCCATTTCCCCTACAGTCTCCGCTCTATCAGCCATTCGTGAAGCTTGTGCGCGCCCATGGGACACAACTGTGCGAATGGGGTCATGCGGCACGCCGGCTTCGGACATGACTGCCTTCGACGAATGACTGTCCCGACGCAACCTGCGCAAGCGTAAAAGTTACAGTACGCACTCCGACGCCTCAGTCTCGGCTCTCGCAATTGTCCCTGGTACATGGCGGGCCGAACCTGAGAGACCCTGTTTCCATTCATGGCCGCACCAGGAGACCGCTCAGGAGCAAAGATTAGCCTGATGGACGGTCTCCACAACCCCCCAGCATGTCGCAGCCTGTTCCAACCTGTCGCAACCTGTCGTAGCTTACCGAGAACCGCTGTGTCCACCGTCTGGCCACCTCCTGGCTCCTGGGGAAGGCACAGGCTATTCGGAGGTAGTTACTAGGGCGTGCAAGACTACGACGCCCCAGAAATTCTTCTCATCAGAATTGATACGGCCGGTCCGCCGGCGTCGTACATGATGGGCCAAGGCACAAGAGGCAACTTACGACGCCCGACCGTTCGACCGATGGAAGAACCATACCATCGTGACAGCGACCGACGATCGGTAGCCCGCACATTGCATTGAGATGCGGGGCTGTGTCGAGTGGGATGGGTTGCGCGGGGGAAGGGGGGGCGCCGCGGGTCTCGTCAAAGCTGCCGACGACGGGGCATGCAGGGCCGGCGTGCGACCGTTAGACGGCGTGTTACGGCCCATGAATGATCCGGACGGCTTGACAATCCGGGATCTTGGAGCACCTCGACACGAGCGATCACGGTATCGCGATATGCAAGACGTTCCCGCACATGGGAACATCGATCTCAAGGCGCAGACTACCGTATCGGCTCCAACGCTTGGGGACGCGGAAACGCCCCAACGCGTGCCCCGAACGCCAGTCCACGCCAGGCCATTCCCGCCTGTGACAAAAGAAGCATGCAGACCTCCCGGCAAAAGTCTGACGGCTGATATGGCACACATGGCTCACCGGCAAAGCCCACTGAGCTCGGCAGAACACCCGAATCAACGCCCGCGACGCCAGCCGCCCCACCGGGCCCGAGACCGCGCCGCGGCTGGCAGTCTGGCTGGCTGGCGGCGTCCTCCACACGGCAGACAATAAACGTCCATGCGCAGCGCGATAGTATGAGACAGCCGCAGAGTGAGACTGATTCATGCACTGACGCTGATGCCAGTCGGGTGATCTCCCTCTTTCGGCTCCGCTGGGCTAGTGGTCGACGGTCTCGACAAGGTCTGGCGCCTCGAGCGACGCACAGAAGGCAGTGATGGTGCTCGAGCATCATATGAGGAAAGGCGTATGAGCCGTAGAGCTCGGGCTCACTTCCTTCTCAACCATCCTTAATGCCTCATAGCGTTCGAGGACGCGTTCGCGTCCAAGGCTCAAAGACGTGTCGATTGTTCGTGCGCGGTGACTGCCATTGTGTCTTCTGCCATCTATACTCTACAACGCTATGCATTTGCTCAGAGCCGCGCCTTGTCTCCGTCCTGGACGTTGACGCCCCACTTGTAAAACCAATCCGCAGCACGTCCCACCATCTCGGGCGTACAGATATGCCCCGCGTTATTCTGCACGACCATCTGGGCGTTCTCCTTGCCTAGGAGGTTCACGACATCATTCCACTCGTCCATCCCCAGCCGCGGGGGAATCACCTCGTCTACGTCTCCGCACAAAGCCAGAATCTTCTTTCCGTTGTAAGGCTCGGGGCCCTTGTGGTCCTCGTAGAAAGCACGCGTGCGCGCGGGGTAGTACATTTTGTCGGTACCCAGGATGCCTTCGGCGCGGAAACGCGCGGTGTGCACGCGTCCCAAAGCGTCTGCGGGAACCGCGATGATGGGGACGGCGACGCGGACGCACGGGTCGTCTGGGCGTTAGCTCGGAGTCACTGAAAGGGGAAGGGGTGGGATCTAGGAGGAAGGGATATCGATCCAAGAAGCTGCACAGCGAGTTTTGGATGGCCCAGTTCTTCGATCCTGTTGCAAACAGGTCGAGCAGTCCCGCGCACCGCGCATAGATCCCAGAAACAGGCGCAACAGCCGCCGACCCGAGTGCGGCCCACGATCGAGTAACAGTAGCGATTCAGGTCTAGTGGGTTGAGGATCACACATATTGCACTGCGCGACACTAAGAGGATCGGCGCCACGTAAGCGGCGCATTGGTGCGGGCCGCTGCGTTGAAGCGAGATGCACTAGTGCTGCCCAACATTTTCACTCAGTGTCCGCGGGCTGTGCTTGGGTCGAGGGTAGGAAAGGGTGCGGGGAGGCGGAGGGTAAATGGGGGACGAAAATTGGGAAAGGGGGGATGATGGAGGTAGGGACGCGTGAATTGTCGGGGCAGGTCAGGTCATCAGAATCATCAGGCAACGAGATGGTTGGTCCGATGGACGCCACGGAATGATCCTGGGATGCAGGCTGGCCAGGCTGGCATGCAGGCGGCGCTTCCGGCGTAGCGGTGCGCTCTGGTGCCCACATGGCGTCTCCTCTACCTCCGCCCTCGTCTCCGTGTCCCCGTAGGACTAGGGCTCGCTGCCTGCGGCAGCTCGGTACTCACTCTGCATCAACCTCCACACCACGTGCCCACCAAGCGACACGCCCGTGACCATGAACTCGACAATCTTCCTGCCTCCCATAGGGAAAGCGTAGTCCTCGAGGTAGTCCATGATGAGCTGCTGGTCCTGCATGCCGCCCGTCAGCGTAGCCGTCATCGCGACAAGGCGCCAGGGGTTCTTGTTGTAGCTCAGTGTGTCCTTCTTCGTCTTACGCGTGCCGTGGTTCCGCTGGTCCACTGTGACTACGATGACATCGCGGGGTGCGTTGCCCTTTGAGCGGATCGAACCGATCAGGCCGTGAGACATGTTCGCCATCTGCGCAGCGTTGTTCGCCCAGCCATGTGCGATGAGCTATGGTCAGCGAGGATTCATGGCGATTGCTCCATGCTCCGCCAGCTTCTCAGGTCACCGAGGCGGGCGCTCCCAGATCAGTCCCTAAGGCTGTTGCACCCAGTGGCCTGGGTGCTTCTGTGCTCCCCCGACTGCAACAGCTCGTCCCTCTGAGATAACAGAGCTACTCGGTGCAACACCTCGGCGGTTGTTGACATTTTATGGAGCCAACTCACAATAGCGACGACCGGCTTCGTGCTGCCCTGGATCTCGTCCAATCCATAGACCTGAATATCGAGATCAACGATCGTAATGTCCTTCTTCGAGCACGGCGCGTACCCCATGTTCAGAGACGGGAGGTTCATGACGTGCGCCGGGTCCTGGTTCCGGCGCGAGGGGATCTTGGGGATACCGTCGGACATGGTGGCTTCTCTTCACTCAATCTCTGGTCCAGTTTCAGTCGTGTTCTTCTCCAGTCTCTGCGAATTGCAGCTGCCGTTGTATATGACCTGTATGGATGGGTTGCAGATGGTGAGGGTGTGGTTAGATGTGGGCACCAATGTTGCACGGAGCTAGAGATATAGTGGAGACGGCTCGGCGCCGTGCAATTACCGATTGCCGAGTGCAGCCGGAGTACTCCTTGCGGGGTGGAGGGTGGCGGCGATCTCCGCGCCGGCTCTGGCCGTGACTTGCTCGGCCGTGGCATAAGGACAGACAAGACACGGATGCGATAAGGTCGCGTCGACATTGCATTCTTAGTCCACGATGCATTGAGCGCTCGGACCTGATCGCACGAAGAAAGGAGGTAGTCACTTGCACAGGTGCATACCACGGCGGAGAGGGAAGAACGTACCTGTGCGCAACAGGGGCAGGAGAGAGTTCTTTGCATTCAGGAATCAGGACATGTTAACTACGGCCACGACCTCCACGAACGGAATGGCGATCTGCTACGGACTACACTTGCATACCTTGACAGACGCCTGTTCTTCTTCTTCTCAGCATGGGCTGGAGGGCCTTTCGTCTGCAACGGTGATGGGGGCGATGGCGTCACTCGGCGCCTCGCAGCTCGTGAAATGACTACGCGTTCATTCCACCCGGTTTAGTTAGGATGCCAATCGTGTGCGGGACGGCAACATACCACCCCTCGTCCACAGGCATGGCGAGGTCGACGTGCGCCCAGTCCCCAGCCTGCTCAAATGTGCGGCCAGTGTCGCGACACAGGCTGCAGCCGTTTAAGAATTGGGGCCAAATCGTGTTGATGGCGCCTGGGCGTTAGTAACCATACCCCTTTCTTCTCGCTCCATGGAAGAGGGAAAGGTGTGAAGGGGCATACTTACTCTGATACATCCTCATGAAGGTTCCTTGCCTGGGATGGGCTCTTACATGCTCGTAGACATACCACCGACCCCCGGGTTTGAGGAACTTGTACACCGCCTTCGCATTCTCAGCAGGGTTGGGAATGGAGCAGAAACAAAAGATTGTTACGATGCTGTCGACTTGCGGCTGCTCTCCCTCTTTCAAGTCCTGCACGCCCTTCCCAACAACGTTGTACTTGTCCCTAATGCCCAGTTCCTCCGCGCGCATCAGCAACGCCGGGTGCTGGTTCACGTTCGGCTCAATGGCATACACCGCGTTGACGTCCTTACCGGTGAAGAGGTGTGTCCACATCCCGCTCCCCGCGCCTACCTCCATGACACTCCCTTTGAGGGGCGTGGAGGGTGTATCGGTGATGCGGCCGCGGAAGACTCGGCCCTCCAACAGCGCCTTGACGCGGGGTTCGGCCTCGCCGCACACCAAAGGACCAGCGGTCAACCACAGGACGGCAAACCACTTGTCCTTGAAGCGGGAGGGGGAGAGGAAGGCGCCATAGTCCCCCGAGCGCAACAGCGCCAGCCATGTTAGGGGCAGGTGCAGAGTAGCCAAGCACAGGAAGATCCAGGGCTGGAGGAAGAAGTAGAGAAAGCTGCCTAGGCCCATGGCGCTGAACTTTGAATCGATGATTTCGAGAAGAAGGGGTGTGGGTGTGGGTGG